>WURS02428536.1:0-73619 GCA_011762765.2 Rhinocypha anisoptera | reverse complement strand
TCAAATAAAAACATTTTTTTTGAATTCGAATTTCATTATTTTTTTATTTGAAATCAAAAAATTTGTCAACTTTTTTTGATTTTAAAAATTTCTATTTTTGAGTGTGTAACACTGTTTTCAGTTAGCGTGAATAATATAAGGGATAGCCGATTGAACCAAATTGCTGTTCTCAATGAGCACGTGTCGATAGATGTCAAACAAATCTGGATCAGGGACATTTCTTCTTAGCATGTCTACCACTTGACATAGACCCAATTTCAAATTGTTCAAGTAAAGTTGCACTGAGTTGTGATGACTCAGCATCAACTGAGCTGCCTCGTTGAGTTGAATCGACTCGCCGATCAACTGTGCCACTTGTCGCCTGTCTTTGGGATCGATATCATTTTTCTTCTTGTTGCTGTTGCTGTCTTTGTGGAGCAAGACTTGTTTGAGTGTATCGACGTGCTGAACCAACTTGGTGGTTGACTCGACAATACTTTGATTGTGACTGAGTTGCTTGTAGATCTCGCCTACCACTGTTTGAATGGTGTTCCACTCACCATTGATCACACTGGACTGACGTGTTATTTCACTTTCCACTTCTTGACACTTGGCAATCAACTTGGTTGCATGAGTTAGAAGCTTCTCTGTTTGGTTATCTACACGATAACCTTCTTTAAGCTGTAATCCTTTGACTCCTTTATAAATATTATAAAATTAAATTAAAAATTACCATCAATATTTGCTTACCAGAGATAGTCAAAAAGAGAGTAATAAAAACCACAATGAGCATGTTGTAAATTAGTTAACAAGTTTGTTGTCAATTATCACCATTTTATGAAGGCTTCTATATCGTTTCCCCTCTCGAGCATTTATATTTATACACTTAAAGGATGTTCAATGATGATTGATTAGATTTCACAATCATGAGGATTAATTAACATAAACTTCTTGATTGAATGTGTTTTCTCTGATTTTAAGATTTTAACTGAAACAGATGAATGAAAAGAACCCAGTTGATAAACAACTCAATTCGAGTGGAATTGTTAGTATTTAAAATAATACAAAATACCACAAAATAATATTAAATGTTATCAGAAAATTTAAACCATGATTTAGTCTATTTTGCCCACAAGTGAGTAAAGAAAAGTTTTTCCTTGAAATTTTCTTCAAGGCTGTTTCTTGGGTGATTGTCTCAAAAGTCTTTATGACATTTATTTCTTATACTCTTTTTGCTATTTTATAATCTTTCAATTGCTTTATTGCTTGTCATTTAACTCGTTATTTTCCATGTGACATTCAAATCAACCATATAACCAATTGTCTCACTTATATCATTAAGTTGCACACATGAAAACGATTAAATGTGGTATTTTGTGTGAGGTTAAACTTGGTAAACACTTGGATTCTGTTTTAACATGTCTGCCACAAAGACTCGCTTGCTCTACACGTTTGCCATCTTTATCGGTTACACTGTCTTTGTAAGACTTTTGAATGTGAAATGAACTAACCAACTTAACGCTGTTTTGTAATTTCAAAGGGCCTTTTAATTGCAATTCCCAATCCAACCTTGGTAGACCTAGCCTATCTTATCGACTATGACTCGAGTGTGTTGCGACCCAATCTCACGCCAGTATCGCGTTTTTATACATTTCTCAGCATCGGTTCAATACTGGGCTCTTTCTGTACGAATCATGCCTTTCTTTTATTTCAAAATGCAATTAAATAATTTTAGTTTACTTTCAGCTATCTTGCTGTATAAAGTACGGCTTACTGCAAGGTATTTTAACCGACAAATTGTGGCTTCAATGATGTTAATTGTGATGGGCATGTGTCAACTGGTTATACCTCGCATGCACACCACCGCCTTGCTTTATCTGGTATCCACTGGCGTTGGTTTTGGTGCTGGTCACTGGAACGCAGCAGCTACCACTTGGATTATGGAAATGTGGAGTGGCAAAATCTTAGGAGCTGTGCTCCAAGTGCAACAGGTAGTTTATAAATTATATCGAGTGCCATCAAATTCTCATTTAGAGTAACGGTTGAAATATTCAGCAATTTATTTAACAAAAATGCCTCACTAAATAGCGAAATTAGGATTAGATGCAGTACCTAAGGTGTTGAGCCTTATTTATATTTAATCTAGAGATCTCAGCTTAATCCAATCGAAAATCGAATTGTAAGAAAAACAACACTTTAGAACCAATTATCAAGTTACTTTCGGAGAAAAGTGCAGTTTTTTCGAGAATTGGATTAAGCTAAGAACTCTATTTAATCATTCATATTGAAACGAAGTAAAATAAACTTTTAAAAGTGAACTCACAAGATGGCGCCACAAATCATCCGGATGTGGTTGAACAACACGCTAAATTTTAACCCAAACTGGCAAGTGAGTTCAAAATAGTGTTAAATTTTTACCAGAATGTGGTCAATTTTTGCCTCAAGTTAAAAATTTAACCTCTTTGTACTAAAATTTAGCCCAACCGTTTTCTGTGATGCTACATATGTTTCGTGTTTTGAATCTGTGCTTTTTAAAATATTTTTAAATTAAACGATGCAAGTTGTCGCACTTTCAAGCTAACATCTGATGCATATATGCATTTACTCATAGAGACCTTTGATTTGAAAGCAAGCTTATTTGGTCAATCTAATTATTTAGAAGTATTATTTCAGGTGATGTATGGGATAGGAAGCATCATCTCACCAATTCTAGCTAATCCTTATGTCTCTGGATTTCGACTTAACACTACAGAAGTCGAAGTAAGCTGGTTGGAAGAAGAGAAAAGAAGAAGAGTACAACTGACAATTCCCTATCTTATTTCTGGTTTAACACAAGCTTCAATTGGAATCGTCATTTTAGGACTTTTTATTATTTTTCGTTACCGAAAGCAGAATGAGACAACAACAGAAAGTTGTGAGACTATAAAAACTTTAGATCAAAAACACACCCACCGTTTTCGTATTGTTTTCTTCATCCTCATGTGTCTGCTTCTTTTTACGACTGGACTTAGCGAGATGAACTACCACAACTTTCAAAACTCATACCTACAAGCTTTGGGCTTTACACCAGAAGTAGCCGATCAAATGGCTTCAATAACGGCCATTAGTTATACGAGTGGGCGTGGCATTTCCGCATTACTCTCTACTTGTTTCTCATCGGAACACTTACTCTACGGTCATCTTTGTGGATCGGTGTTAAGTTTCGTCGCGTTGCTTTTGGTTCAAATTGGTCATCCTACCGATTTGAGAATGCGTATCACCTGGGCTTTGATTGGGTACGCCTTCTCTGCCAACATTCCAGCTTTGTTTAGCTTTGCCAACACTAACGTTAAGGTATTTTTGTTATTATTATTCTTGGCATGAGTTGATGATTTAATATTTGTGCATTATTTAGATGGATGACAAGCGCAATGCTATTCTCTTCACAGCAATGAATCTTTCGCCACTGCTTGGTTCGGATCTCATTGGAAGATATGTGGTGAATTTTCCAACAGTGTTACCCATTGTAAATCTAATTTCAATGACAACGTCTCTTGAGATTTTTCTCCTTATTAGATTTGTTATTATACGGAAAAGTAAAATTACTCATAATATTCATAGTCAAAAAAGTAACTTAAAAGATGTACTAAAACTTTGATTTGATTATAATAAAAAATAGTAATACTGAAATAACGAGATACTAAATATAAGCAATATATATTTATCATTCAGATTAATCCGTGTTCTTTAAAATGTTTTAAAGAGTATCCAACAGATGACGCCAAACTAATTTGCACATAATTATGAAAATTATAATGCAGTGGAACGCAAACTCGCTTTCTATGTGCTCGCAAGCCAGAGTAAGTGTAGCGTCATCTAATGAATACTTCTTAAAACATTTTAAAAGAACACAGATTAATCTGAATGACTAATATAACAATTTCGTTTTTACACATTGATTTTAAAATAAATAATTTATTATTGCATTTCACACATATGCTCCTTATTACATTTGTTTGATTTTTAAGTTTCCAAGAGTTTATTAACCCTTTCGCACCCAAAGGCGCTATCGGGACGTATGTGTCCCGCTCATTCAATTAGCGATATAAGGCTTATCTTTTACTGATAATCATTGGGATCGAAAGGGTTAATAAAATTAGCATAGCATTCATTGGGATGCTAATTAATTTTAATTATGTTATCTTATAAATCACCTTATCTTATCTTATAAAAATTGTTACATATTTTCGAAAAGGGTTAATTTGAGCTTTGAGTTACTTTGCGAAATGAGTGTCCCATAAACAACTACAAAAATTATACTAATAGATGGAAATTATAACTAGCTTTTACCTCAATATAGGTTTTATTATGCTACCTTTTAAGGTCTTAGGTTCAAAGGTGAAAAACCGCAAGACAAAACATAAATTTAAAAAACAAACTAACTTCAAGACAAACTAAGATAGAGTTCAACTGGAAATGGCTCAAATATAGTCTTAGAAGAAGAGCAAGTGTCGGTTAAGGTGGATGAAATCACGCCCGATGCAGTGCTCGATTGACATTGTAGACCAACAGTGAGCAGTGCTGGTCAGACATGGCAGTAAACAAACAACAATTGCCAACCTTAGGCAAACAACCACTTGATAGACTATGTGCGCTACCATAAAGTTTGCCGCGATAAGGACCACTGGTAACGTTGAGCAAACAGACGGATTTCTCATTCTGGCCCCCATACCATTGCATGGCGAGATAAGATTCCCTTTGGTATGACACCCATCAACTACGGCACAATATATGTGCTCCCACTAACTTGCTGCAGCAATTATGTGTTGATTTTGTGCTCTATTATTTGGAAATTACTGCTCCGAGCTCATATTTCCACCCATTACTTTTGCGATCTACACATCTTAGGGCATACAAAAGAAAACACCCATAATCCTAACACAAGCATTTTTGACATGTTTGCAAATTGATGAATGAATTTGAATTTGAGTTTGAAACGAAAGTTTTTAAAATGGTTAGGAAAAAATTGTAAAGTTAAATGTAGTGTTTCTAAGAACAAGAACAGAAGATTCTAATACAATTATTTCGACAATGTTAAATAATAAATCTAGTTTAATAATATAATTTTAATATTTTTAAAAATAAAAGCACCAATGTGTATCTGGCAAACATTTGCTGTTGCCTGTAAAAAAACTTGCTAAGAGCTAGTAATTTTGCACATTAAAGTCAAAGTTCGTTCAAAAATCGATATTGGTTTTCGTAATGTGAAACAAGGTCCGTTGGACTTCCTAGTTTGTTTTATTTACTAAAAATACATGACTCAACAAAAACCAAAATACCATAAAGGGGCGTAGGGAGCATGGCCTTTGAACCAGTTAGTTCTCATAGGTAAAAGTATTTTCTTGACAATAGCAATAAAGAATCTCCATTCGATATGAATTAGCAATTTGCTGAATTTCATTTCGACTTGCAGTTTTCTCTAATCATGAAAATCCGAAATAGTGAATTATAAGACCAATCTCTTTGAGACAGTTTTTTAAAACTAAAATAATTATAAAATTGTGTCACTCGTCAAATTATTTTATCCCATTTACCTGTAACAATGTGACTGTTAATGAACATTAATGATACTAGATGGCGTTAATGAATCTGCAAGTGTTTTTCATTCAATGGCAATAAAGCGAAAAAACAAAAAAACTGATTTGTCATAAAGTACCAAATCGGTGATATGAAATGTAACATCATTGCAAATAAAAATTCAAACCATGACGCTTGATACTTTGTAGATATATGGAAGGGAACAATGAAAAAGGAAGAGAGCGAGAGATCAATTGAATTTTCATTAGAAATCTAGAACCTCGCCTATTGCCAGAGCTACTTTGCCAAATCACTGCCGTTTTAGGCGTGTTTGGAGGTAAAAAGTCAGCAGAATCGGTGTAGAAATGATCTAGCACTCAGGAGATGTAGATCGGACACCGAGTCTGGTGTATAGGAAATAATTCAATGAAGCTGCTCTAGTTGAGCAAGTGGATTGTGAAACCCAAAGTGAACTGGTGGTGGAGAGCCAGAATGGTGTGCAAGTGGGTGCATTGATGGCGAAAGATGGGAGGCTGGCTGGAGTTGTCGGTGTGGCTTGTCTAGTAGCAAGTGATTGCCCGGTGGCCACTAATCGATCCGCTCCCGCTCACTTATCTAGATGCGCGCATGAAACCGGCCCGTCGATCGAGTGGCTGGTGCCAATTCTCAGCTCTGCCACATACAAACTTGTTAAGACCAAGTGGATCCAACTCGACCTGTTAACACACAACTCCGACAGCCACTGCCACTGCTAGTTTAACTTTGTTTAGCCGACGCGAACTTTGGGGACGCGCTGCCTACGAAATAGACTCTGGCTTTGATCGCTCTACAGATCATTGATCAGAAATTCAAATAAAAACCCGACAATCTGCCTTTTCACCTCTGAGCCACTTGTCAGACTGCCCCGGGCTACATTCAGCTACATGAATTAGCTTACATTTCTAGTTTGAGACACAAATTAATAATGATTCTACCTTTACCATAGCACCAGAAGATTCGTGGTTTAACATTTGTCCGTAACCGAAGTAAGAGGGCAATTTTCAAAGAATCACTTAATTTAAACTACCTAGTACAATCTCCATTTAGGTTTGCAATCGATAAAAGCAAAACCTGCAATAATGTATCAGAGTGCATCAACAGAAAAGTTTTAAATGCAAATGTGTACTTTTTAATTTTTAATTTAATGAAACTGATGTCCATGTTTACAATGGTTTGAATTCAATGAATGAGTTCTCTTTGCTCGTTTTCTACAGAATAGGGGGAAAGAATGAAAGTGGACTGTCTGAGATAAGTGTGAAGAGAAAGTGTAAGAAAAGGTTTCTCAAGCAAACAGGTCTGTAGACCTGTCTAGTGATTGCCTCAAAGCCATGGACGAAGAGTAGACTGGCTAGTCACCATAACCAACAACCAACAGTTAATCCCCAATCTAGTAACTAGTATCACTTGTTGCCTATCGAACAAGTTTCCATCAGCCCGGTGGCATTGAATGAGAGATGGCCAGGCATCGAGGCATCGAGTGACTGGTGATAGGTCGGTGGCCAGACGAGTCTGCAGACGGCAGTTGTACGGCAGCAAGCTTCTCGAGGAGCACTATTGACTTACTACCGCGCGCGGCCACTTTCACTGGTGGCTCATTTCTCCCCTTTTGTCTCTATGCTCAGATTTTCGGCAACAAGCAAAGTCATTACCATTTTTAATGCCTCACGGTATTTATAAGTGGTCTTCGACTCTGACAGCTTGTGTGAGATGATTTATTATGTTACCGATTACCTATTTTACAATTAAGAATCTTGCAACCCTAACTCCAGCGAACACGTGGGGTTCCCTTTACTATCGGTATCACAGCAAAATTCATTCAAACAAATGCTTGTCATTTCAAGTATAATAGTTAGTTGAAAATTCTAACAAAGCATGGTTCCATGAGCAAACCCGGACTAGTGCCAACACGAGTCTGCAATCAGAGTTATGGTAGTACATCGACAATCACTCGGGTTATTCCAGATTGTCCCAGCCTGTGCTCAACGAGCTTGCACGAAATCTCGTACATCACAGCACTGTGACTCACTTGGTGCATGCCAGTGAGCATGAGACACGAGACATTCTATTAATATACTCCGGAAACGTTGGCAAGTTCAGACAAGAAGCTGTTTTATTTTTAACATTGAACTATACGCGTAGGTAATGCTGCAGTCTGTGTTTGTCAAATGGGCATAGGCACAATAATCATTTTTATTTAAAGTGTAAAGTAAAATTTAACTCGATAAGTAATGAGTTCAGTGTTGAAGACACTTAGTGTGCGGAGCGTTTAGGCAAGCCATCGGTCTATCAATGATCTCGGTGGCGTCAAGAAGTTGAACAACTTCTTTAGAGGAACTTGCCTACAAGAAGATAACAATTGAAATCATTCGTGTTGATCGAGCCAAATCAATCCTATATCCGTTTTAATGGAAACTAAATGAGCTAATGCACGGAATTTTCTAAGTAATGGTGTGATGAAACGAAAGTATGAGCTGGCGTGTGAGCATTGTTTTGCTTAGTGCCCTAATGATTGTGCGCGACTTGAAGCAGCCTCATGTTGCTAATGAGTGGTAATTGTGCTGAGGCCAACAACTCACCATCAGTGGTCAACACCTCCGCCCCTGACCTACCGCAACCAACCATGGGAACTTACTAAGTTTAGGTCTAAACTAAGCTTAGAAGGCAATCAACAAATTATCTTTTTTTCGCTTACTTCCTATCCCATTCTAATCCATATCAATTCAATACAAACTTGCAAAAACCAATCTAATCATATATAAACCGATAAGAGAGAAAGCTTTAGAGTAAGGAGCATCACTCATTTCAGTTATATTGTATTATCCATAGTAGTGACACTAAAACTTAGCAAAATCCCTAGCCACAAGTTATAACTATAGTAAAGAGACAGTGCCAAGTGCTTCATGACCGAATGATAGTTAGTAACCGGCATTGTTTGGCTTAGACTAACTTTAGCCAGGTCGTTATAGATAAATGCATGTTCTGGACGTTGACACAGGAGAGCTCACCAGTGCGATTGGGGCGCCTAGCAATG
Organism: Rhinocypha anisoptera; assembly: GCA_011762765.2. Taxonomy (NCBI): domain Eukaryota; kingdom Metazoa; phylum Arthropoda; class Insecta; order Odonata; family Chlorocyphidae; genus Rhinocypha; species Rhinocypha anisoptera. Next base: position 65,014 of record WURS02428536.1, on the reverse strand, counting down.
CAGCTTGATGCTTGTTGTCTGCCATATTCGCCTCCGTACGTAAAGCTCACGCTGTCTGGTTTGTCAGACGCACCAATGCAAAATTGGTTACGATTCACATTAGACAAGTTAATGAACTTTGAGTACGTGCATCTCTATAATCTGGCTGAAGAGAGGCAAATAGAAGCAGTAGAAGGTGGCTAGTGCCGGCTAGGGCGCGCGCTGGCTCGTCACCCGAGCACCCAAACTGGTGGCAAATCACCGATTCACCCACAGTTGCATTTGGTGCAATGCTTTTTCACCTGGCTCGTCTTGACGCGCCTCTGTCTGGTCTCTATGACGGCGGCAGCAATTCGCTCCAAACAAACCAAATTTCAATTTCTTCAGCCAATTTCGATTCAAGTCCAGTGACCGGTTGCAGCGGTGCCGCTAATGACCGACTTGCGTGATACTAATTGGTCACTGGAATCGCCTTCTTTGTTCCTAATTAAGGCTTTTGTAGTCTTTTATAAGTCGACAACGGCCTTTTTAAATCTAGAAAATTATATAAATTAAAAATTTAATTCAATAATGAAAGTTGGAATTTGAACACTCGAACAGTTTAAACCCGTGACCCAAGTTCTGTTTTTTCAAAGTTAATTTGTTTCTTAAGTTGAACGAAAAACAAATCATAAATAAAGTTTATTATAAACCACTTAAGGCTGGACCAAACTCCATTGTTGACTTACTTGAAGAGTAATGTTGGGTGTAATCCCTTTTCGAGTAAATTATCCAAATAGAACAGACAAATAAAGCATGCAACAGTGTGCAGTGAGAAGCAAAGTTTGAGATGCAAATCAAAGAAGGTAACGAGAAGCGTGGTGATTTCTGGTGGTGATGATGCACTACTATTTAGTGCTGCAGTAACTAGGACTGTTAGTGAGGTCCACAGACTGTGATCCCTCTCACCACGGCACGTCTGAATGTCGCGTCAGCTTGACTAATGTGCCGCGCAACAGTGCACTTCTAATTACACTCACATGCAATGACCGGCTATCCAGACTGCTTGCTGATAGATTCTAAGATATATGTTAGATACTTGTGACTTTCACTATTATTTCTCTTACTAACTTTTCTGGAAAGCTATTCTCTCTCTCTCTCTCGTTTGAGTAATTATTATGGCAAATCATAAAATATTGTTGTCACTAACGACTAACAGTCTATAAATCCAAAAACTGGACTTTACTAATCTATATTGACTTATATCAGACAAAGATGAGCCTGATAAATGCATTAATCGTCAAATGGAAAGATTGAAACAACTGACACAACAAAAGCATGATCAGTGTAGAGAAGCATGTTAAACTACCCCAAATAGGTGAATCAGTGAGAAGCATTTGGAGTGTGCATACCGCCCACCGCGAAAGGCACAAACCACGAATGGATGATCTGCACAAGTCAATTGATAAAGTCGTAGTTGCGTGTCGAATGCCAATTTCAGATGCGAAATGGTGTTGAATGAATGTGCCAGTGCAAGTGAACAATATGCTCCACCACCTCCCACTTCTGCCCAATACTTATTATCATAAACATCAGGAGTATACCAAAGCGAACTTTCTAATTGTCATCTAGAACATTTTTGCATGCTCGTCTCTCCAAGAAGTGTCGCTTGGAAGAAATGAGTGGGAAGTAAAGAATGGAGTACGCTTCATTGTCACTTTAGATCTTATTCTGCTATACCACCCAAGAAATTGAATTTTGATTTTCAATAAAAACTAGAAAATTGGGTGGTCGACAGCCAAGATAGACATAATCATAATAATAATAATCTGTCTGGTGCAACGTTCGATGATTTCCTTCAATTACTTTTTAGGTGGTTGTGTTAACTGGTCGGTGCTAAGTTTACCAAGTTAGCATTGCCCTTGCCCATTAGATTTTCAAATAGAGTTACATTGTAAAACGTAATCGATTTCAGTAGCTATGCCAAGTGAAACCCAACGCACGGCAATGACAAAGATAATTAAGAGCTAGTAGAATAATAAAGTAGTTAAGAATATACGGCGAAAGGTGATAATCACCTCTATAAAACTATTTAATAAACAAAAACTTGAATTCATTTTCACCAAAGTCTTTCTCCTATGGGCCTCCCTGGTGTCACTCAACTTTAGATTGAGGATGCCACACGACACACTAAGAGCACGTTCCAGATCAAATAATCGGTGGGGGACCCATTCTACTCGACTCGACCTCTCACTCACTTCTGATTGTCTCCTATCACTTTACGCTGATCATGCTGATTTCTGCTACAAGAGAAGGCTCAAGTCCCACTAGTACATGCTAGACTGATCTGGTGGTGGGCTTGTTTAGCTGGCGCCGCACACTAGAGCCCAATCTAACTCTCTCTGTCTGTCTGTCTCTCTCTCTCTCTCTCTCTCTCTCTCTCTCTCTCTCTCTCTCTCTTTGCGCTGGTAATCTGACTCTTCTGCCCATTGCTTGGCACCGGTATCAAAGAGAACAATGCCGGTGTCACTAGTGCCTGCAGAATCAAGTGATCTCTTCCTGTCACAGCGATGAGACTGCCACAAGTGTGCATCATCGTAGTGTCAGGATGACAATGATGGCTGCACACCATCAGTGAGATGTTGCGCTACTGCCACTACTTGCAATTGTTGCCCAGTCCAAATAGCTTCTAGGCAATCAGAGCACGACTTATAGAAACCACAAGCTTTGACTTGAGCTTCATTTAGATCGAATCATATTCAAACAACTATATGTTCACAAGCAGCAGATCATTAGCCGGACAAATCGATACTTACAGAGGTCATTAAGTAAGCTCAGTCACATTCAAATCGATAGTTAGCAAAATGTTAGCCAACCTAAAGCAGTTAAATCGTAATCATGTGAACCGAGATAGATCACAGACAATTCGAAATTGTTTGTATTACAAATAGCTACTACATCACCCAAACCTAAATAGCAAGCTAATTTCAGTTTTCTGCGAACAATGAAACATGTTAATCTTTTTTTAAAAGACGGATGTAAATAGCTCTGGAATGTATGTACAATTCTATTCGCCCAATAGGTTAGTTGTAATTGGGTGGAGAAGCGAAATGACTCAATGGAGAAAAGGTCGTGAACGACACCAGACGGCGTGTCGCTCGTATTACACCGGCAATTGGTTATCATCGCTCAAACCAGTCACCATTGGTTGACTCCAGACGCAACTTGTGTGCATGAATAAAATTCGATTGATTTCGAGTCATGTTTGGCGGTTCTCAGAGGCGGTCGACGCGCGTGCGACCAACAGAGCCATACTGAGCGCGTCCATGAGCGCGAGAATGTGACCCGACTGAATGTGAGAGGAGTGTGAGCATCTCCAGCAGGCTTGATCAGCTTCCACCTCTAGAACGAGATTAGCGATAAGCGTGGCGCGAGGCTGAGATAAGTGGCGTTGGCCCAGTGCCGCCTGGCCGCACGTGCGAGCCCCCTTCTCCCCCCTGACACTGACGAAGTGCGCACCATCCTCACTTGGCCACACTTTTGCTTCTTGACTTCTTCTAACCAAATAAGCCCCATTTAGTGACCGACTTTGATATTGCCCATCGCATCGCACTGATTCAGTGATATCAAAATAAGTAACCAACATTGTGCCTAGTGACATCCCCATTGCGGTAGTATGCCACCTCAAAGTCCACGCAACCATTGCGGTAGCTAGTTGTTTTGCACAATCCGATTCGCTAGCGTTCCCCAGCTGTGCGACTATTTTATGGTTTTGGTGTCATCGAGACGAAGGACGCGTCTAGCTTGAAGCACTGGCACCTCTCCTGAACGGAGATGAACCACTAGCGCGCAATGTAGTAAACGGAGGCGAATAAGATGCCACCTGGCGCGTCTCTCAGATCCGTTACATGGCCCGTTGACCTAGGTATACCGTACTCACGCCTTTTAGTTTGACCGCTTCCCCCGTCTCTACTGTGCTCGTATCTCTCACATCGCCAAGCTGCCAATCACCTCGAGACATCACTATGTCTCAATCACATCGATCGTAAAACAATCAACTGCAACTTAACCCATCACTTAAGGAAATAAAATGAACCATTTTGTTCTAATTGGAGAGAGTAGTTGTGACAACAGTAGTATTATTTGCAATGCGGAAAATGGTAAGCCGTGCAATGAATGATAGAGCCGCCACGAGTGGTACCGATATGCCCCTTCGACTGGTCGACATGATACCGCAATGGTGTACTTATCAGCTGATTTGTCTGTAGATTTATTGGTGCGATCGCTTGTGGCGACAGTCTTGCGGTGCTTCTCCGAGCCACTCCACTCCACAGTTGGTGCGATAGGAATAGAAACAATGTTACTACTTTCGCAACTCACCACTATCAGTCTGGAGAGTGAGTGGTGAGACGTGTGATGAGGCACTATCATGGGCAACGATCAGCACGATGTGGCTCACTCGATGCCCCCCTCATAGCTCAAAGCGATCACTGCGCACCATCCACCCACCACGATCGAGCACACCAAAAGGATTCAGTGCCAGGCACAGCCATTCACTCACATTTGTGACTCTACTTTCGATTACTTGGGTCTAGCAAACCAAGCAGGCATCATTAGCACTCAAGTGGTGCACATGGCCTGTCCCAATGGACGGATGCACACACAATTAGCGTCCTTGGTGAATGCAGGAAATGACCTCAAAATGCTCATGTGAGAGATCGAATCCGCCTTCGGACACCAACAAGTGTACGACTTTAACCGACCAGTTAAGACTAGTGGTAGTTTGATTAGAAGATAATCTAAACCACTATCTCACATGGGCAACACTGTTTATAGCTAAAACACAACGGTGTAACTAATACCTTATAATAATCATAAGATGCAAACATCGGTTCGTGGAAGAAGATAAGAAAGTGAAAGTGAGCAATGGCAGTTGGTAGCGGACAGACCTGGAATGGTACTACAAAAGGCATGTGACTGACTAGACCAGATAATACTGAACTACTTTGCTTTGACAGCACTTTGCAACTAACCTTTGAACTAGTTCTCACTTTCTCTAACAACTCTCTCACGAAAACTTAGACCTTCATCAACAGCATGTCTTGATTCTCAGTGAAATATAATCTCTTTTATGAACTAATTAAAATACAAAAAAAAATATTTGCTATATTCATCAGACGACAGCTGCATTCAAAGTGTCAGGGAAAGATTGATCACTAAGTTAAAGGTCAAAAATCAAGTCAGTAATGTAAGAATTTAATCAATGGTTGCATTTATTCTGTAGAATTAATAATATTTTATGCATATATTATGTGTGGATTTTACTATTATTTAACTCAACTCATTAAGTTGAATTTATTTCGTAATTCTGGTTTGCAAGTTCAAAAGTAGGAATAAAATATGGAAATATACAAAAGTAGACTGTCATGGCTGAACGAGCTTAGCTTATGTAGAGATTGAGTGTGAGTTCTTGGAAATGCAGCAGATCGGTGGGTAAAACTTTAACTTCAATTCAGCACGCTCCGTGTCCCGGCATCCATCAAGACAATCAGGTGCCTGTGCACTGCTGCACTGGACCACCACGGAGATTTGCCGAGCTCACCTCCCCCCCCCGCCCCCACTCTCTCTCTCTCTCTCTCTCTCTCTCTCTCTCTCTCTCTCTCTCTCGCCACCAACAGCAGACCAAACAGACTGAATTGATTCGATTTAGCAACAACAGTGCACATAAAACAGCTACTTAACACTCCGTTTGAAATTACAAGATTTACAAGCACTCTGGAGATATGTAGGTCTTTGAAGACTCAATGCTATGGCTATGGTCGCCAGAGGGTTCTATTGCCCACAAGTTTTAGAGAGCCTCGGTCTGTAAAGACGTGGCTCTTTATTTTTTAAATATATTTTCAGAAAGCACTGAAGTGTGTTACAGTAAATCAGACTTTGCTTTCACAAACTCTTTTAAATCTTAAAACCCGATTTTCCTAAAGTTAGTTTGTTGTTATAATATTCTAAACTAAATTTTATGAATTTCATTCACTAAACTCAGTTTTTTAAACAATTTTTATACAAAGCTTTGAACCTAAAAAGAACAATTTAACGGATTCTAACGGAGTGTTAAGCGATTTTGGCGGGTCAGGGTGATATTTGTGCTAGATATCTCTACAGTACAAGACAAAGTTTTCTGGTTTTTTGGCCACAAGGAGGTTGCCAATTTCCGTCTAACTTTGATCAGAGACAGCACCGGTTAGGCACATCCGTTGATCGCGATGTACAAAAATCTACGACAGTTCTACTAGTACACGCAGTGACACCATACTTTGGCATACTTTTAGAATTTGGGTTGAAGCAATTGATTCTATGCTTTCGAAATATATACTGAGCAGAAAGATGAGAAAAAAGATGTAGATATAGCAAAAGAGTGCGTTTGTGAAATTACCTCAACAAGAGCTGTGGCCTACTGTATACCAACACAAGACAGTGATTCACGGTCAAGTACAGCAGGCGCTCAATGCAAACGACCACTCAATAGTTCTGACTGCTGCTAGTACGCCATCATCTGGTTGTCCTTGTGTTTGGCGCCAATCGATGGTGGGTTGCAGCGAAGCATGCACCCGTACACTACTATAGTGGCTGGTCATCGAACTAGCCAGATGACGCACTCACTGAGACGTGTTCCACAACTAATCGATTCTTGCAAGCCACCAATACTTCACTGAGAACCTTGGTAACTCTCCAAAAGACAAGTATCAGCGGGATACTTATTTCGAATTCAAGGAATTTAGTTCACTTGCCACTAATTTTGGTCTGGGTAAAGAAAAGAGACATGAAAATGAATTACAAACTTAACTGAACTTAAATGGCTGCTGCTTTATACTACTACTCAATCAAAAGTTCGAGTTGGAATCGTACATTGATTACGTGATACAACAAGTAACAACTCGTGCATAACGCGCCGGCATTCGACAAACAAGTCAGCTGCGATATTCTGTGGGTATCAGCTGAAGGTTGTCTGGTTACTAATTATGCCACAGAGAAAAGGCGCGCGCTTTGAAGCAGGTTGCAGGCATTTAACAGTGAAAGTGTGAGTGCAGCAAGAGGGTTGCATCACCAGCACATCAAACGACAGCATCCCCGGCCGCCAAATCGGGGTCGCGCCAGGGACACTAACGCAATTCAGAATTACACATCGCTCGAGTAGCACGGTCCGCGTTCTACCGTCACTGGAGCAAGGCTGCCATTCGGCCACGGCCAGTACCCGCACCATGCTTTCTATATTGAATATAAGTAAAAAAGGCTAGCAGTCACCAATTTTCCTGCACCATCAATTGAGACAATCCGAAGGCGTCACGAGAGAACGAAACGCGGCGACCTTGAACGCCGTCTGGAGGGGTGGCCGCCAAAGCTGGTAGTGGTAGCGCAGTGTGACTGACCGAGCGACCTTCATCCACAGTCGTCGCCGAATCCTGGCTGGCTAGCTGGGCAACCAGCAGCGGCGACGGATGGATGGCAGCTGCTTGCCGACACTGGCGCAACTTTCCCAACGGTGCCTTTGCTATAGTGACCGACTTTCGTTTATTATACCAGCACCACGGCAGTTCAATTAGTACAACACTGCTTGTCCACTTTATGGTGACATACTGGCAGACCATTGTTGTGCGCTCCCGTTGTCCACTCGGCGTCTGCGCCCAACGCCATCGCTCACCCACTCTCTCTCTCTCTCTCTTTCACTAATTAGCTGGTGGTTTGAAAAAACTGGACGTGTTAAAACAACTTTTGTTGACAAATAACTGTTGCCCAAAAGTTAATTTGATACCAATTTTGCTGAATTCTTTCAAGAATTCTGAGTAAGGATGATACAGCATTTTCTAAAATGGCCGATCACTTATTCCTTCCCTTTCGCTTTTTTTGTCAACTCGGAATCACTTGAATCGTCTTGAGCTTCACTTTCAAGTTCACCGAGTCATCGAGTTGATGTAGCGAAAAATAGACTAGCTTAAAAAGTCAACACAAATTCTTCCTTAAGTTTCTTTGACTTGCTCAACTTGCTTGACTAGCTTTGTCATATTTTTTAAACAATTGATAATTTGTAAACAAGCAACTTCTCAAAGGAAACGGCTAAAGAGGCACAACCAAAATTAACCAAAAACCAAAATAGGTTTTAGTAGAAAAGTTTTCCTGTACTCATACTCTTATTGGATTGATTGCCACAAGTCACTGTTGTAAATTATCTTAGCCATTTCACTTTCTCTAAACTGGGCGTTACTGAAAAAATATCCACACTTCGAACTCTAGTGGTTTAACGGTTAGCTACTTTTGACTAGTAAACTCAGTCATATTTCATTTGTTCATTGCTTTGCTCGTATTGGGCTACCCAGTTATTTCACTTTCTTCAATACAGGTGTGATCCAAATTGAACACGCTAATTACTGGTGTGAAACTGAGGTGAGTTAGTATGCTGTGATTTTTTGCGCTCTCCTTGTGTTTGTCTATCAACCTTACGGCCTTAGGGTTTTGAACAAACTGTCCAACGCATGCCATTGGGTTTCATTTATCTTGCCAACTGCCAATATTCACAAGAAGCCGGTAACGGTTAGAGAAGCGGAAATGAAAGTCGCTAGTGGCCAGGACTAATCAGCACTTGCACCAGTTGACGGCATACCAAGCCTATTCGACCCGACCCCACTCAATTGCCGTGCATATTGCCCGATGGTATGAGGGGAGGGTGGGGATCGGACTGACGTTCCACCGATAGTTCGGTTAGTCAAACAAAGGATAGCCCAACATTAGCGTTAACGTAAGGATTCCGTTAACCTAAACGTTTAGATTGAATATAATTGAGTTTACTGCTCAGATAAAGATTAACTTCTGATCTACTAGTGTCATTTGACAACAAAATAAATAAAGCTTACAGGTTCAGGTTCAAACCAATTTGCGACCCGAGATGTAAGTGCAAACAAATTTGGTGGTAGTGTTGGGTAGCCACCACTCCCGCCGGGGACTCGTCACCCTGGCCTGACGACCCAAGAGAGAGGGGGCACGGTGACGAAATGAAACGAGCCGGTCCAAAGCCGGTCTACTAGAACAATGACTCGATATCAGTGAGGCGGGAACAGGTTGCCAACAAGTGACTAGTGTGGTCGACATGCCACCGTCTCTGGGGCAGCTGCATCCATTCATTCATGGATCAACTCATCTCGTCTTACCATCTGTGGAGTTACACGTACTCCAAGCTCAACAGGAAGCACATTGCTATCCTCAATGAAATTCTTTGCATAACTGACCTGCAAGTTTATTCACATCGAGCGTTTCATTGTTAAGAAATGGACCCTCGAGTTATTGGAGATGAATGGAACACATCGATGTGTTAGGTGGATTGAATGATGTAAATCTAGGTGCGCGTAGTGGGCAACATTGGTTGCGCCAAACACCGACAACACCGACACAGATGCAGCGACAGGCAGTTGAGAGCATGCCGCCACGCAGGAAGCCTTCCTGAATGATTCGCATACCAGACAGAGTGCACTCCATGAAGTGACGAGCTCACGGCTCGAGCCTGTCTCGCCAAACCGCCCAGCACCAGTACGTGCTCGTGACGAGGTCGATCTCCAACACTAGTAGCTAGCCCAACACTGTCACAAAGTTATCTCCTTTAACAGTTGAATACCTTCGGGTATCATGAATTCAGTATATTGGCACAATAAGTTGTTTTTAATTTTTTCATCACTTGCTATATTTCTAGAAACTGTTGTTCTAAAACAAGACTAAGTATGACTAGTTGAATAATTGTAATAATTTTATGAAAAAATAAAATACGTAAAATTTAAATTCGGATCAACAGAGTTAAGTTTCGACATTTTACAAAGTAAGATTTTATCATGTGAGTCTTGGATTGAATTTTGAGTCCAATCGGAACCAAAATAGATCAATACACTAAAGGAGAACTGCCGTTTCTCTAGTGTTGGCCTACCCACTGGTGGCGGCGCGTGCTTAACTCCAACTTCAACAGATTGCCTGCTGCACTCGACAAGGGCCCAGATTGAATCACTTCGCCAAGCATCATGTGCTTGGTTTCCACATGACAAATGTGCGGCGACACTGACTGGGTATATTTAGCCGAAAGTCGCAGTAGCTCGAACTGTTGGCGGCGAGCAGTCATTTGAGTACCCAATTCTAATTGGTTTCCTTTTACTGGTTATGACACCAGAAGTCACAGGGAGAAGCAACAAGACGAGCCAGTGCCAGTGCTACTTCATGACAGCTCTGTCACCTCCTCTAGGTTCGATAAATCAAAGTCAATTCACGCCGTCACGCAAGCCACTGTGATTTATTTGTCTCGGACGCATCACCAACAAGTCTATGTTTACTCGCAACATTTTCTCAAGCACACTTTCACGTGGATCATTTCTAATTTCACCATTAATTTGCTTTTGGTCAATTAGAGTTCGACAAATAGATCAATGAAATGGGAGATAGCTTATTGGAATGCAATGAATAGTTTGAGTGTGTAACAGACATTGTTTTAACTTGTTAAAACTTAACGACAGGTTCTACTGGTGGGAGGGACGAGGGACAGGAGGTGTGCAGTGGTGCACTGCCCAAGTGCCACTGCAGTAGGTTAGAAGTGAAAAGCGAGTGAGAAGGGCTTCACATTGGTATTTGACTCGAGGCTAAGCAGAGTGGCATGCTCGGTTTTTAACTGTGCCAAAGCATAGTCTGCCGAGTTTGCCCCAATCAGGCCGAACACTTGGTCCACTGCGAGCAAGTGCAACTGCCAAAAGCCCGCCAAAATGCATGAATGGAAATTGATCGCATGCTGCGCTGCAACGTTTTTCAGTCGTCGAGGAGAGAAGGAGAACAAGCTGTGAGAGTGAGCCGCGCGACGAGCGAGAAAAAGCGCGCCAAAACGCGCAGTGACCCTGAATCACTGTCGGTATATACACTATACAGCAAATAGAAACGGTGATGATTGTCGATGAGGCGCGAGAAAGAGTTGGTGGTGCCGTCTCGACCCATCTGTGAGTAACGCGCATCACTATGGGGAGTCACCATCTCTCCGCTCAGCTGGTAGACACAACAGCTAGCTACCAGTCACCTTGGATCACTAGTCAACACTGCTCGTAAAATAACAATCGTCGGTAAAATTGGAAAAATCTGAATTTGCTCTGGTGAAATGTCTCGATGTGGCTAGACAGCTTTTATCATTATTCATATCTAAGTTGTAACACCGTTATATTAGCCGTTTGTTGTGTAATTATCAAAATTTAGTCTTGTTGGCCAGACCCAGTGAGACCGCGTCGCAAAAGAAACTCGTTGGGTGAATGCGCTCTTGGATGTCATCCAACGAGATATGATCACACAAATAGACACCGGCGACAGAATAGTGGTCCTGGTAGTTGGCTAGAATAGCAACCAAGAGTGCAGTGAATTCGAGCACCACTATGCAAGCGATTCTCGGACATTTTCGGGTTCATGGCCATTTGGAAAGTTGGATCGATCGTTGTAAAGTTGGCGTGCTGCTCGCTTGCCGCCACAGTACCCCTCTCTACACGTGTTCCAGTATTCCAATGGGCCTTGACCATGTAGTGTATATGGTACCGTCAAAGTCCGACGGGTCGGCTATTCTCGAATTGCCTAGGCAAAGTTCGACGAGTTTTATTTTTTAACACACAATGTGTCGAGTGCCAAATCGGCAAAGCGTTTTTTCAATTACAAAATTAATTATTATTTCTCATCATCTTATCATCTCTCCACGAGCCACACAGCAATTCGCGAAGTGCCTAGGCAATTCGCGAATAGCCGACCCGTCGGACTTTGACGGTAACATATATACCGGGATAATGGCTAGTGTGACAGTGCGCATGGACGTGTTCCTCTCTCTCTCTCTCTCTCTCTGTCTCCCGGGCGCCATACCGTCGTCCGGACACGGGTTCAATGTATTCTCTACTTCTGCTCTGATAGTGGCAAACGTTGTCTAGTACCCAGACTAGCAGGGTGGCATGTCTTCTTGATTTGACTCACCGCCCGCGCTTGCTTTTCCTCTGCCAACTCACCACTGGCAGACCTCGTGGTGAGCCCAGCTGGCTTCTATTACCTTCTTCTTGACATTTGTGTGGCTTAAGAAATTGCTGTCTATCTGGTGCGTGTGTTCAAAACCAAATTATTTTCATAGATTTTTGTAGATTAAGTAGACAGCAAAGACCAAGGAAGTAAGCGTGTCCAACATATCCTAATCGATAAAATTTAAAATATCTTCGCGCAAGTGGTTTAAAGTGCAACAAAAAAACGAGGTGGATGGAGGGAGGTTGCTTGCCGCTGCCTCCAAGACGTGCCCGGAGGGAGGGTGAGAGTGAGTGCAGTGAACGAGTCAAGGTTTTCGCGAGACAAGTGGCTGCCCGCCGGGTGCGCGATCGATGCCGGCTACCAGTCACAACGTGCAACCATTTAAAACACCACTTGACAACCCAACACTATCTCTTGCTGTCACTATTTACTTCTCTTTATTTATCTTTGCTTTACCTTTTCCATATTATTTCAGAGAGTATAACTTAAAGTAACACTTCATCAACTAACTTGTAAATTTTGAAAATACATCCCAATAGGCCTAGATATAAAAAGACAATGGTAACCATTATTATTACCATTAGTATCATGCATTTTAGAAAGTTATAATCAAAAACTACCACCACACTGTCTCATGTGTTCTGGTCAGGTCTCTCGCTAAGTCTAGTGTTGGGCTCTCCATTTAAAACGCAACTTGTCCATCCAATTGCAATGGTGGTGGCAGTGTACACACGAGGTATGCAGCAATTTAATTGCCGCAACACTACGACTCGACCTGCCGGTACTATAGCAAAGATTGGGACTGGGTCCTAGCGAGAATTTTACTCATACTTTTGGCACGCAACGCGACATAGTGCTCTCCTCGGGCACCAATAAGGCCGTCTCGTGAAATCTCGCTCGGCCTACTCACCGGATTGAGGGTGAAGACCACGGCTACCTCTCGTTTTGAACCAAGAGATTCCGATTCCGAAGAAATTCCGGCAGAATTAGATTCGAATCTCCTAGATCGCTGTAATGCCGGCCAATCTGATGGTTGCGACCCAGTGTTGGCGCCAAGGCGCTGGCGCCGGTGACGCCGTCTCGTCGGTCTACTCTACACACCAGCAATGCGTCGAAGCAATAAGCAGTGAAAGTGAGCTGACGCATGCGTCCATCTTAGCCGGCATCTGGTCGAGCGGCTGACTGACTGCGTTTCAGACTGTTTCGTGCGGCTAGTCGACTCCAGCCTTCTCCACCGTTCGGCCAACCGGCACCAAGGCTCCACTCGATTCTTGTCGTGTCTCACTGGGTCCCCGACCCAATCATCATACCATCGTGTGTTTACTTCACGTCTTGTCCCAGGTCAGTGTCTTTCATTGACTGTCGGAATTGTATTATGCCGGAAAGCCGGCATTTTTGACCCATATGTGTTGGCCATATGTACCGCTTTGCTAGCTTTGTCATCGTTTGCCAAAAAGTGTGCACTATCTAACATCTAGCTGTAGGGTAGGAGCTGTAATGTGACAGTGTTGTCCTAGGTGAGTGTCCATAAAAATTCAAGTTCTTGGAAAAAACTGTCACTTGGCCTGATGCAAGCGGGTAAGGCGCAAAAGGTGCGGTGGTGAGTGCGGCTGCCGCAGCGTAGCGCCACTGTAGCGTCAGTGAGGTGGCGGCAATCGCCGCAGCAATGCGCATTTGCTTGGCTGCCAGTGGTGGTAGGGAGTAGTAGCTACGCATGCGTTGGCATGCGCAGCTCGCAGGTACATGCTTGGCTTGTGTTGTGAGTGTTGCTGCGTTGGCGAGACGTCTCGTCGTCGAGTCGGCTACGCGTTGCGCGCGCCTATTTAATTCACTAGCCTGTGCGCGTTGGCTGGCAAATCCACTCAGCTGTCTCGGCGCGCGCTCCGATCACTGTCGCAGCAACCCTGGCAAGCAGCGAGAGCAGCGCAACTTTCTTCTCATGTGTGCTACCCGCCAACTTTTTGAATTCAAAAGTAGTACCGAGCGCGCGTACAAGTGACTCCGTGTTGAACTTATCCTCGATTCCTGACTTGTGCTTTGTCGCATTCTTGTTACAGAAATGCCTGTGAAGCTTGAATATTCCAATTGTCATAGCTCGCCAAGTTCGTTCGACTGCAACATGCTGAGCAGTGAAGATCTGGACGAACAGTTCCCCGGAGAAATTGCTCTCTCTTCTAGTTTTGAAGAGATGTGGAATAATTTTATTCCTACCCCGCCACAGTCACCACCGATGAATTCGTTGGACTTTCAAGATGATGACCAGTCTCTGCAAGAACCGACTGGAGACTTTGATCAAGTGATTCATCACGATTGCATGTGGTCTGGCCAGTGCAGTGAAGGCATTTGCAACGCAATGTATAAGCCCGTCTCCAAGAATCACGTCAGACCAGCCACTCCATTTAACCTCTCATGTTCTCCGCTCAACACATTCAACTACATTTCACCATATGATCTGAACATTAACGAAACTTTGAGTTCATATCCGGAAGAAGAGACTATCGAACAACAATTCACAGAAGGGAATATCAGTGCTGTTGCGAATGATCATTCATATGATTGTTCTGCTACCGTTAAGGTGGAATCTTGCAGGAATGAATTTACGCCTAAACGTGAGACAAGTAAGTTTAATCTTTAATAATTGTCATTTTTTTGGTTTGCTAATACTTTCCTGTAGGTCTGATCAAAAAGCCAATTACGGCAAAAATTATTACTACAACAAAGACAATTGTTGAAGGCAAGATATCTAAACCACTCAAGTGCAAAAGAATGGCCACCAAGAAGTTTGCCGAACAATCGATTTTAAAGAGCACCATCGAGATCGAGAAATCCTTGAAGCCTACCATTATTTCTGTGGCCAACTTTAAAAAGCTTCAAGAGTCTTCTTTGTTCCATCCGAAATACAAACTGGCGATAAAGAAAAAGTCCGACCTAGAGAAGGAGTTGCATTGTGAGACGATTGAGGTGTCCAAGTGTTTGTCCAGTACCAGCTATCCCACACCTCTCATCAGCCCTAGTTCTTCGGACTCGGAAGAAAGCAGTTTTTCCTCTTCTTTTAGTGATGACCGTAAACGTGAGCCTCCCTTCAGGAGACGCGAGCACAACGACTCGGAACGCAAGCGACGCGACCACCTTCGCAATTCGTTCAACAATCTGCGTGACCAGATACCCAAGCTGAAGACCTCCCAAAAAAGGCCTCCCAGGATAATGATTCTCCACGAAGCGGCTGGTTATGTCAAGCAACTCATCAAAAAGAATCATGAACTGGAAGCGATTCAAAATGCGGAAAAGGCCAAAAGGGAACGATTGCAAAAGATTTTGGCTAGTCTCGCCTAATCGCTTCCATTGGTCTCCTCTGCTCATCTTACCTTGACTCGCTTCTCAGAAAGTATTCAGTATGATCTTTTTTTCAACTTAGGATTTTCAAATTTTTTTGTATATTTTAAGTATATATTATATATTATTTTATTTTGAATTAACCAAATATTTAGCATGATGAAGAATTAGACATTTATTCATTTTGTTTATTAATTATATTAGACACATTATTCAATTGGTTTTTCATCTTATCTTTACTCATCTTGTCCTCTTCGGAATCAATTACGAGAACATTTTTTTTCATTCATCTTGTATTTTTGACTTAATTGCCTGTTAAGAAGATTTATATATTTTCACAAGTTATCACTATTTTGAGTAGATTTAAACGAAACATATAACTTGATGTGTGCGTGTGGAACTTGAACTTTAGATTACGAAACCAGATCTAGCCCCAAGTTGTTGGCGGTGTGGATTAGCGCTAGTCTAGCGCGCTGCTAAGTCCAGTCAGTGGAGCACTTGGGCCCATTGCCAGTGCTTTCTGCTACTGTGATAGCGAGTCAATCGAGTCCGCAATTCTTCGATTCTCTCTAGGTTTTTTATTTTCAATTCTAGTTTGTAATTTTCCAATTATGTTATTACACTTTATTACAATTTATATTATGCTTATTTTTATTTTTATCACACAAATATATTATATTTTATTTTTATCATTATTACTGGCAACTGAGCGAAACTTACTGTGCCTTTTGTTTGATTGCTTTTGTGTTTTTTCCCTTTGTTTTCACATCACAGATTAAGTTCGGTTGATTTTTGTTTCTTCTCAAAGACACACACACACGCCCATTTTCTCAATTGAGTTACGACTTATCTAATATCAATTATATCAATCCCCCAACCGACTTGAATATTTTTACAACATAAATTATAATATTTTACCTAAATATTGCATGTTAATCTCTTGTAATGATTTGAGTGAATGTTTATTCAGAAATACAAATCTATTTTATCTTATTTTGTTCAATACTTAAATAATAATGAATAATAATAAAGCCTGTATGGTCAACAAGTGTGTTTCTGTTTCTTAGTGGCGCGAATGGCATCGCTGGAAGTGGCACTATTTCCGACTCGTTATCAGCAGAAGTGCACTCGATCGGCAGTGTTATCGCTTTGCCGAAGCAGTGTTCAAGTGTGATATGATTGCAGTGGCGGCAGTGAAACTTAAGAATATATCGCCACACTAAGGCAGCAGTGGCGAGTGAGTCACGCTTAGTGACCGAGAACCCAGGCGCCGCGACGAGCACCGCTTTGGCGTCCACCCCGAACTACACTTAACCACTGTGGCTAGCCGAGTGAGTTGATTGTTTTATGAGGCACCGAGCGAAAAGGCCCTCTCTCAGGACACTAGGTGGTAAGGTAAGACATGGCGGCATTTCTTCTCATGAGATCACACACACCGTCGATTGACACTAATTATAACGAAAGAGCAAGCGTTGATGAACAAAGTCCCCAGAAACGGAATGAATGTTAATGAGGAAAACTTTGGCCTCCATTTGACGTGTTGCGAGCATTTATATGAGCAGCCATGAAAGTGTTTTATAGCCCAAGACCTTGGAGCACGAGGTTCGTGGTGACTACTGTCGACACCGCTATCGATCAGTGATTCATGACCCAAGAAGTCTCGGAACTGTGCCGGCCAGTGGTAGTAGAGCCGAGTATGGAGTGTGACGCGGCCAGTGAGGCAACCAGTTGCAACCAGAGTGGTGCAGAGCTGCGAAGTGGCGAAGCTCGCTCAGCTTGGCATTGCATCTCCACTGCCTTCATGCCACTTCTCGCCAACACTCTTGGAATGTGTCGGTATTTTCGGTTATATAACGTGTCTGCACGTAGATATAGATGCGAATATAACATATAAATAGTGCTTACTTGCTGGTGGCATACAGCCTCTCTGAGTGATCACTTTTTGTCAGACTTTTCCTTGTCCACATACAAACTGCAAACGATAAGCATCTGATGCGAACGGGTTCAAGAAGCTGTGGCGGCAACGAGGCAATGACTCGATTCGAGTTGCCACTGAGACTGGCTCATACTCCTGGCACTGGTCTCATCTTTTGCCCAAAGCCCATATGAGTGGCAAAGTTTGTCATGTCAACTCATCGATGTCACGTTTAATCGTCAAGGAAACTCATTTCTCTTTCATTACTCAACTCAAAACTTGAACAGGTTTATGTTAGTTTGTCTTGCCATGGCTCAACAAAACTACTTATTGGTTGAGTGCGTGTGTGACACATCCTGGTCAGTTCTGCTTGTTGGTCACCCAAATAAGTGATGAGGCTAATCTGGGATTTTTCCCATTTCCATATAACATAAATGTTGCTCGCGTTTGATTTGAGAGTTCACATTCTCAAAGTTTGCGGCACTTAAAATTAGCCGCGACGCAGAAGTAATAGGAGGACAAACAAAAATAAATGTTCACGAGAAAGCACAGTCCTTGATGGGTAGATGGAATCAGCATTTTACCAAACTCAGTTTTCTTTACAGAGCAGTCATTCACCAAGGGACAAAGACGATCATTCGGTCTGCTGCACACACATCCTTAGGTCAAGCGACAAGTTCTGCTTGTCTCGCAGACTCTAAGTGTCACCGAGATTATCACAAATAGTGCTTCATCTCTCTCTCTCTCTCTCTCTCTCTTATTCTATATATACTATATATATTATTTTTGGATCTCATTTGATTTATGGAATTTCTACCAATTCATAAATTCAGTGAAATCTTGCCAACTTGGAAAATCTGCAAAATTTAAAAACCAAATTTAGGGTCACTTTTGAACGGAAATTAATTAGAACCGATTAAGTGACAAGGCAGGTGTTGAGCATTGTACAATGCTGGGTGAATCCCACCCTCCAGGTCCCTGTCTTGGCTCATGAATTTGTCCCGCTTGTCCATCGCTTGGACTGTCTAGATGAACAGTTAGATAAACAGTGAACACTCAAATGGAACGGTGCTGCTGACTTGACAGCTGCGTGATACATTACTCACCGGGCAGCACGTGGCCCGAACCAGCTATTGTTTAGACAGGTAGTCAGTGAGTTCACCTCATTACTGCGCCACTTCTAGGTAGCCGCCCTAGGCTGTGTCAAGCTACTACAGTCCGAGTCCATGGTTCTACCCGCAGCGAAGCAGGTGATGCCACCAGTAGTGAACTAAATAACAGGCTAGTCTCAGTTCCTGCTTATTCGAATTGAAACTTGTATTTTTTCTTTTATTTTGACCTTGTGTCGCGTGCCTAACTCATCCGCAATGTTCAGTTCCTTAACCACCTGCTTGTCCTGACCGCCGCCAGGTCTTCCCGATAATCAAATTATAATAATTTGGTCAATTAGAAGATTGATGATATCTGTTCATTGACAATCTTTAAACTAAAACATTTTTTAAAATTTTGATTTTATTCAATTCCAGTTTGTACAAGGAGTAGATATGTCACGTGAGGATTAATTCCCACAAAAAAATTAGATATCATTCAAACGTTCACTCACGATCTGCTCTGGCGCTTATGAAATCGAGTCGGCTCATTTCTGGCTCTCGTCAAACAAGGACTCTTCGGACCAAAAACTTTAAACAGTCATGGCCAATCAAACAAAATCACTTGATTTAGCATTTTAACTAAGTCCGATCTTGCCACATGATACGGCGGCATGTTCTCAAAGTCAGTTTGCACTACTGATCAGTGATTGCGCGCCTCTCAGTGGTGTGAGCAGTTGTGTCAATTCGATGAGAAAGTGAGTCTAGTGTGTGTGTGAGAATGACTGGCAGATTCAAGTGTATAATAATTGTTGGACACAATGAAGTGACCAGTGAAGCTGCCAGTCAGTGTCACACAACGCCGCGGCAAACTCGCTAAATCACCGATAAGAGGGCAATGGTTATCGCGAAGACACCAGACACACAAAGGCAAGCGAAGAGAGTGATTGTGTGTGTGAATGATTGTCAATTGATTGAGCTGGATGGCACATGGGCCCAGTGCCAGTGTCCTCTGCCAGACCACTCGAGGCGTGAGGTGGCGCACAACCAGCCAGAGGGCTCTTCACGCATCTTCCTCTTTATCTTCCATAGCCACCTACAAGTGGTCTGTTAATCTAGTCAGTTATCGGTTAAAAACAAGGAAAAATTTTGCCAAAATACTCAAAGATGGATGTAAAAATGCCGCACTCGCCGAAGTTTCGCTTTACTTCCTTCTAATAATACTTTGCTTATCACTGTTTTCAATTTTAAACTTTTCTCAGCTAATTAAATGTTTAATTAATCTTCAACCATAA
The DNA here is from genome assembly GCA_011762765.2 of Rhinocypha anisoptera. Lineage (NCBI taxonomy): Eukaryota > Metazoa > Arthropoda > Insecta > Odonata > Chlorocyphidae > Rhinocypha > Rhinocypha anisoptera. The sequence continues at coordinate 45,368 of WURS02428536.1, read as the reverse complement.
TTGTCAATTTATCCTTATTCAAACTTCCAAGATGATGCAAAGAGATGTCGTGTTCGACTTTTTGCTTAATTCGTTCACCGGTTGATCTGACTTGAGTCAAAATGTTTTTTCGCGCTTTAGCTGCCATCTAGTGTTTAGTACTTGCAATAGAAAATAAACCAAATTGATATCACTTGACCCAAATCCCCAGTCAAAATACCAAATTCCTATACAATAATGAATTAAATTTATGTATTAACAAAGTTTATAAAATACTTAGTGTTAGTTTAAGACAAAAACGATTTGTAGCCGTTATTATGGCTTGCATGACAACGTGTAATGAGTCAATATATTACTACTACTTAATATAATAAATAATAAAACTACTATCAATACTAATGACGTAATTGGGTGCCCAATGTGATGTCCCTGGAATTCGAACTGGTTTCAAAATTTCAGACTCAAAATTAGAACATTTTATTTTTAAAGTATAAAAACACAGCTGTTGTTCCACTTAATTATCTATAATTACTTGATACAGTTCCAAAAATGCTTTTACGCTTACTAGTGTACTTTCAAGAGTGATACACTCGAGAATGGCATATTTGGTAAATGATAAATTATCATTGATAATCCAACTCATTAATTAATAACTTGCGTAATTGGCGTACAACTTCTTTGCGGATATTAATTCCAAGTTAACTTTGAAAGTGAACATTCTCCGAATGCCAAATTACAATTAAACATGCTTCAAACACATAGGTTAAATGTCAACATGTGAATGTTAACGCATATTTTGGTATCTCTAAACTCTTTAAGTCAACATTATGTCAGAAAGCAATGGCATATAAGATTTTTTAGTATCATGAAATAAACAATTGATAGCTTATGCAAAGTAAAATGCAGATAAAACTAAGCACTCCAAACGAATATGAGGACATCAAGGAGCTTTGAAATCTAATCCACTTTGGAAAGCAGTGATAATCAGTAAATCAGTATATGAGTATAAAAGTAGGATGCCGCCATGTGGACAACACAAGAGTGGACTAGTACCCGAGCTCGATCATGGCACTTCTCTCCTCGGCACTATTGTTTCTAGTGGCTTCCACTTTCGCCCAGACAAGTCTTGCTTTGAACAATGGTCTGGCCCGCACCCCGCCCATGGGTTGGCTTTCTTGGGGCAAGTTCACCTGCAACACCGACTGCGAAAACTATCCCAAGGAGTGTATCAACGAGCAACTCTACAAAGACATGATCGACCAGATAGTGCAAGATGGCTATCTCAAGGCAGGCTATGACACAGTCAACATTGATGACTGTTGGATGGAGAAGACAAAGCGAGACCCAAACACTTCGCGATTAATACCAGACCACAAACGCTTTCCATCGGGTATCAAAGCAATCGCCGACTACGCTCATTCCAAGAAAGTCTTGCTTGGTATCTATGAAGACGTTGGCACCAAAACCTGCATGGGTTACCCTGGCACCTACTTTCAAAATAAAGACCATACCATGATTGATGCCAACACTTTTGCCGAGTGGGGTGTCGATTCTCTCAAGTTAGATGGATGTGCTAGCATTCATCAATACAATCAAACCTATCCTGCCTACAGTAAAGCGTTGAATCAAGTCAAAAACAGTAAGTCTGATCAATGATATCAAGTGATTGCCATTCATATTCTTCTTAACAATTTCGTCAACAGAACACAAAATTGTATTTGCTTGCAGTTGGCCAGCTTACATAATCAATTCCATCACAGATCATGATTTTGAAATGATCCGAGATAACTGTAACTATTGGAGAAATTATGGTGACATCGATGACTCTTTTAATACAGTTGATGAAATCATTGAATTCTATGGAAAACATGTGCAACAATTTATCAAGTATCACGGTATTGCATTTTTTTACTAATCTCTCATTCATTTACACTTTCTTAAATAACTTCAATAGGCCCAGGTGGATGGTTTGATCCAGATATGCTATTAATTGGAAACAATGGGCTATCTTACGAACAAAGCAAAACACAGATGGCTTTTTGGTGTCTCTGGTCCGCTCCGTTGTTAATGTCTAATGATTTGCGAACCATCAAACCAGAATTCAAGCAAATTCTTCTTAACAAACATTTGATTGCAGTCGACCAAGATCCTCTAGGAATCATGGGTCATATTGTTATAAAAGTACCAAATCATCAATTAAGCGATGTTCCTTAATTAACCCCATGTTCGTTATATTTCTAGAACAAATCTAACCAAGTGTGGGTTAAGAAGCTATCACCCGAAGCACACACTCACAATAGTCCATATGTGGTGCTTTACTACAACAAAGTCAGCCTTGGAGTTCCAACAAGGGTTAGTGACAACACTTTAATCACTGCTTCGTCACTGATCTCTCTTTGATAAATCTGTAGATGTCATATAAACTTCATAACCTGATTCCCGAGCTAAACAAAACTATCAGTTACAAGGTTCATGACCTATTCGATGACTACGCCGTTTTAGAAACATTGAAAGCTGACCAAAATCTCCTTCTCAAAGTTCCGACCTCCGGTAGTGTCCGCATGGTAAAGCTGGTCCCAGAATCATAAATGCAATATTATAAGAAAATTACAATGACATGAATAAACTTAATTGTGAATAAACATAATCAGATTGATTTGATGAATTTTAAGTTAAAGGTGGATGAGAACTGACACCGTCTGAAAGGGCTGCCATTGTAGTGCGTATCGATATAAAATAAGAAATGGCAGTTAGTCAATCGGAAACTTGGTTCAGCTCATCCAATCGTAGCTTAAAGGGTCAAACTCGACGGGTAACCGGTCAGAAGGCATTGTTATGTTGGTGTTAAGATGAGTGAATGAAATGACGAGGGTGATGCGCCGACGAGGCGGTGGCAGGAGTGCGCGCCAGCCGGGTGGCCTCACCAACACGCCAATACCTCAATACACACAGGCGCACAAGTTAACTGCGTGCCACAGACTCGGCAGTCCGGTAGCTTTTAGGTGGAGGCGCTTTCCTTGTAACGTTGTTTATTTACGCTTTAATCTAGCGCGTTTGAAAGCATATATATTATATTATATATTAAAAATATAAATAAATGAAACAAGTACCAAGCCAAGACTTAAAAGAGAACGAAGTCTAAAATCTAAAATAAAATGGATTTAAGTTAATTGTTGAATAAAATAAAAATAAGTAGAATAGAATAGTCACCTCCACCTCTAGTGCGCCACGGAGCGGCAACGGCTAGTGCGGTGGCGGCGAGCAGACGCCTTGAACTGTTAGGCTGGTTGGTTCAAGTTCAACGAAACGACTGCAGCAAACGCCGTCACTAGTAGTACACCAGGCTTGATGGGTGATACCCGCTCGACAGCACACCACTGAGCACTGGCAATCGTCTCCGTGGCTTCTCTCTCGTCATCTCCTTTCTTGGACGCCGGAAGAGACCAATCACTCAAGAGTCTCGCCTCTAGCCTCGTGATCACTACATCGAAAGTCATTTTGCTCAGTAGTATCTTCTGAGCACAAAATATACTTCTCATAGATCGATTGTTAAGGTAAGTTGCCCTTTGAATGTGAACACTTGATAATTGTTATTCTTGATCTTGAAGAACGGCAACATGGGTGAAAACTGTTTGGCATATCAATGTGTCAATGTGTACCAGACATCAGCTACATCTGAAAATCTAAGCCGGCATGAAATGCTCAATTGGGTTAATGAGTCACTAGAAGCCGATTATAAGAAGGTCGAAGAACTATGCTCAGGTATTTAAAAAAGAAATACTTTTAACATTGGTAAACCAAATTGTTCTCGAATATATATAGGGGCAGCCTACTGTAACTTCATTGACATGCTCTTTCCTGGTTCCATCCAGTTGAAGAAAGTTAAGTTTCGTACCAATTTGGAACATGAGTACATACAAAACTTTAAACTACTACAAGCAGCTTTTAAAAAAGTTGGCTGTGATAAGGTAATATACGTTTATATTTTTTTAAATATGAAAGCCCATTATGTCACTGCATTATTATTGGTTTGAGTAGGAAGTAATGATTAACAAGTTGGTTAAAGGACGATTTCAAGACAACTTTGAATTTTTGCAATGGTTTAAGAAGTTCTTTGATGCAAATTACGATGGTCGAAGTTACAACCCGGTGGAGGCTAGGGGTCGCCAACAGATGGGCACCATGAGTGGATCTAACGTAGCGCTTTCGAAGTCAGCTGTGTCGAAGCCAGCCGCACCCCGTGCCACGTACAACGCTAGCAGAATCACCACTGCCAGCCGACCTGCTTTCACCAACAACGGTGCTCGCAAGCTCGACTATGAGCCCAAGGAATACGACTCCAAGGTTAAAAAGGTGGAAGAAAAGGTATGGTGTCTCCTTCACTCGGGTCACTTGTTTTTTGTCCTAATTAGGCTTTCCACTTGATTAGATGCAAGAGTTGACACTCTATAACGACACTCTGGCACGTGAAAGGAACTTTTATTTCAACAAACTGCGTGAAATTGAGGTGCTTTGTCAGAATGAATCAACCACTGATACAGAGAAGGAGATCAAGGATCAGATACTGAATATCCTTTATGCTGTGGAAGATGGATTCACCTCGCCCAACGCCGATGAATATGGCTTAGCTCCCGAGGGTGGAGAGGGAGAATATTAACTTATTATTAGTGAAATGTTCTTAGTTTAGAGAAGAAAAGGTTTTACCTGCATCAGATTTATTATTTTATTTACCTGACTTAAATTCCTTAACGCTAGTAAACAATTTATTATTAACACATGACATGATATATTAAAGTGTGTTTGCAGTATTTTACATTTTATTATTATTTTTTATAAATAAAGAGCATTCGGAAACGAAGTGATTTGTACATATTTTTGACAATGGGTTCGCACTTGGCACCCAAATTGGTCAGAAAGGGGTAAAGGCATCGACGAACGAACCATACGGCCCTACCACGTTTTCCTTGTTGACATAAACTGTGGCAAATGTAGATGAAACTGCGTGCTATCAAATTAGGATCCCCGAAGAATAGTGAAAGTTTGAGTTGAGAAAGTGAAATCTGTCCTGCTTGTTGCGCCTACGCAAACAGATCAATCAGTTGGAGTGAGCAACACTAGCGATAACGTACAAAATGTAGATTTCGCTCGCCAAGAGACGAGTAGGCTCCGCCAAGTGTCGAAAGCCACGAGAGAGTTTCTTCCAATTCCATTCGCAAGATGGCTAGTTTTTGCACCTTGTAACACCTAAACGATTAACTGTTAGAACTTGTGAATAGCGCTTGAAAAATACAAAAGCACACCAATCAGTGTCAAGCACAAGTAAGCTCGATAAATCCCACTGTTCGACATCAATCAGAAGACAAATAACGAAGGCTCGACTCAAATCAAGCCGTCTCTTGATCGAGGAGTGCAGTTTTAGTTCAACTTGTCGTCGATAAGCACCACTGGTCTCCATACAATGCAAGAAGACAACCAACTCGACCAAGGAGCAAGACTTTGACAAGCAATACTTTTTAACTCGCACATTCTCTGGGTGACACGTGATTTCTGAGGCAGGAGTTAGATGAAATTTTGGTATGTTGTGAAAAATGTGTCCAAGTTTAGGAAATTTTAGCCGAAGCTGAACATGATCAATTTGGGACATGGTGAAACATTGCACATTGCAGATGCTAGTGCGGTCGGCGAGCAGATTGCAAACACATGTTGTCCAATTCATAGTTGCAATACTCAACACTAGATGTCTCATTTTCAATAATTTTCTATTTACTATTATTATGCTTTATTTTTATAAATTTATTATTCTCCTTTTGCGAAAATGCTCTTTGATATTTCACAGAGTGGATATATTTTTTAAATTACAAAAGTCAATAGTGACTAGTAGATTGAATTGATAGACCAAAACCAAATTGATTTTCTATTAAGTTTTATTCCAAATTTCAAAATATGAAATAATTTTATTGGTCAGATATCTGTAAAACTATAACTAACAAATGTAGTAATTTTTAATTAATGAAAGATGGCAGTAAAAGAATGAAATTTGCAAATGTAAAACATTCCTGTCGTCGGTTAAAGATATTTAAATAAAATATCGATAATATCGATAGTGAAATTGGTTTGGGCGCGCGTGCTCAATGCAAAGCATGGAAAGGTACTTTTGTTGTTATGTTGACGTTGTTGACGACGACTCGAAGAGTCATTTGGAAAGCACAACTTCAGCAGATTGCTTCCACAATGCCACCCAAACGTCAAACCTCTTCCAGGAAGGCTGTGACCTCCAAGAAGCAAAAGGTGAACGAGTCCGAGAGTGATCTTGACGATCAAGTTAATCAAGAGTCGGTGGAATTTGACACTTGTGACGACAACCTCGGCGGTAAGAGTTACAAGTGCAAGCTGGTCTCGTGGAATGTCAACGGCATCCGAGCTGTTATGGTGAAGAACGCATTGGATTATTTCCGATCTGAAGATTGCAACATACTCTGTCTTCAAGAACTCAAGTGCAGCAAGGGAAAAATTCCATCTGATCTCGAACAATGGGATCGCTTTCCGCACAAATATATTCTTCCCTCAGATCAAGATGGTTACGCAGGTGTAGCTTTGTTTTCCAAAAAGAAACCTCAGAAGATTGAATATGGTATCAATAACGAAGAACACGATAAAGAAGGACGAGTGATAACAGCCTACTTTCAGAATTTTATTGTTGTCAATGCCTATGTTCCAAATGCTGGACGAGGACTTAAGCGTTTGGATTACCGAATAAAGTTTGATGAAGACTTTCGTGATTACCTCAAGCAACTTGACGAAGAGAAGCCAGTGATTTTGTGTGGTGATCTCAATGTTGCACACAAAGAAATTGACTTGGCAAATCCTAAAAGTAATGTTAAGAATGCGGGATTCACTCCTGAGGAACGAGCCAACTTTACCACCTTGCTTTCCGAGGGCTTTATCGACACGTTTCGAATGCTCTATCCGGACTTGGTTGGATGCTACACATTCTGGAGCTACATGCGTAATTCTCGTGCAAAGAACATTGGCTGGCGGCTGGACTATTTTCTCGTGTCAGAGCGTCTCTCCGACAAGGTTTGCGACGTGAAACACCGCTCCAAAGTAATGGGTAGTGACCACTGTCCCATTGTTCTTTACCTTAACACGGAACATTGATACCAATGTAGTGAAATCACGTGTCATATATATTTTAAAATCATCACCAAACAATAAACTAATGAGAGGGTTCAAGCATGTTGTTTGCGCGCGCTTTTGCCGGCAGCTCAGGTGATCGTCGCATGCGCAGTATAGTGCTCACCCCAGTGTTATGGCGGCAGTTGAGGAGGGAGTGCAGCACTGGGTAATAGTGTGAAACCCAACTCTAGTACACTTTACATTGTTCATATCAATGGTGGCTTAAACTTTACTTCTTCACTTTTTGCTTTAATGCCGAGCATTTATTTGATTTAAATTATCGGGGTTAATTGTCAAAATCTATTACTAACTTAGCTCATTTTGTGCGAGAATGTTGCAATAAAACTCGATGATTGAGTTGATGCACGGCTCATATGGCTGATTGAGTTGGTGTTGGGCTTTTTCCAATGAGCGCGCCAGCTCGGCACGGAGTGGCAGCCATAGGCGTGCTGCGGTGTGGTGAGCGTCGTGGAATGCGCAGCCGTGCAGCATGTCTATTGTTGTGCTTGCCAAGAGTTGGTGCGTCATCTGCAGCGAGCACAACAATAATGACCTCGCTGCAGCGACCACTCATCTGGGACATGCGCAGTGAGAGTGAGTGTTAGCGAGTGGCTGCCGTGCGAACACAGCCGCTGTGTTAAACAGAGCGCCAGCGTCGACCGAGCCAACCACCGATGTTTTCGTGCTTTACACAGCCCCACTCTAGGTTGCTTTCCAACCTTGTCACCTCGTTTATTTTTCCTTTTCTCGGATTCTAACTGAGTTTCTCATTCTCCAAAATTACTTTGCTTTTCTGCACGTTTGCAGATCTTCTCGGTGGTTATTGTCTTGACGCGTTGACCCTTTGTTTAGCCATCTAAATGGCAGGTAAGTGCGAGCTGTTTTGTATTGTTCGTTATTTTAAACTTTGCATATTTTTTTATTATTAAACAGAGAAAGTTACATGTAATCAGCACACTTCAATGATAATTCACTGTTTACATCTCATCACCACGCCACTTTCCCCTATTACTTTTTATAGTAGTTTTCAAGTATAAATGCCGATTATGTCGACCACAGCTACAGCCAACCCAACCCCGCCTAAAAATGACATTAAATCAATTGGAATATGTTTATCGACTAATTCCAACATTGATATGTCTTCATCATCATCGAATTCGACAACCTTAACATCTAGTGTTAGAAATGCGACCAACGCAACGGCCAACTTTTATCCAGCCTCTGCCTCGGCGTCTCCAGCAGGTCAATATCCATTGCCAGTTAGTTTGATGGTGGCGAAATTGCCTGCAAATCGCTCATCACAAACAGTGATTCTTCAGCCCAAGATCAACACCACTCGGGCAGCCTCTCTACAAATGAACCCAATTCGGGGTCCCGCCGTAATTTCACCTCAGAATCTCTCTTCATCCTTAACTTCTACAACATCTTCAATATCAGTCCGAACGAGAGTATTGAGTGGACAACCACATCAAAATAGTGCATTACCAGTTTTGAATCTTTCGGCCGTAACTACTGCAGTTTCATCAACCAATAACACCGCTAAACAAGTGATCACCGGACAGAAATTTATTGCTGCTCCAGGAAGCGTGGAGACTGTTAATTTTGTCATGAGTAATCCTGGTGAAATGCGAAACAGAGCAAATTCCAACAGTGAAATTAAACCTAATATGTTCACGGTTCATAATTTGAGCAAGGTCAATGGGCCTAAACCTGCTGGGTCTATTCTTGGTGTTACATCATCAAAAATGATTATTAACGCAAATACTGGACAATCACCTAATTTTGCTACAACAAGATTGGGAATTCTTGGAACAGCTAATACAAAGCCGACGCTTATGTCTCTTCCAAAAACATTTATTTTTACACCGCCAAATCCTACTATATCGGCCAGTGGACCACTAGCCAGTATGGTCACATTGAGTTCCTCAAACTTTGTTCAATCTGGCCAAACAACCAAAATATCCGTTTCTCCTAACCACGTTGTATCGAGGCATTCAGGTACCACCAGCAATAATATCTTGACGCAATCGAAGCCAGCTATATTCACAGTGGCCACCACAACTGCTAACATCTTGACTCATCCTAACTCATCATCGCCAGCTCACCATCAACCTATCTCGCTGTGCCCTAGTGTGACAACAGCTGCTGTTTCACTTGCGACAAGCAACGCTATTTTGAATTCATCTGTTTCATCTATGCAATCAAAACCAGTCATTGTATCACCTGTGAAGCCTTCCGTACAACCGACACCAAGTTCGCCTAGACCCCGAATTTTAAGTAGAAAAAGAATGCAAAACGAAACACCTATAACATTCAAATCTACTAATGGCGCAACACCTCTTATTTCTAATGCGGTCGTCACTCAGCCACCTACATTATTAGAAGAACATAAGTCCCAGGTAGTGGCCTGTTCTAGTTTAGCCGATGCGAACGTGCCTCCCAAAGTTGATCATCTAATAAATTCTTCGGATAACAATAATATTACCCCTCGCAAAAAACCACGAAAACAATTGCTTGAACCGTCGAGTCCAAAGAACAAACTTGTCAACTGTGAATATCAGGTCAAAGAAGAACCAGCTGAGAGTCAACCAATGAAAGAACGGGTAATACTTAAAAAACCGCGGCCATCTTTACTAAGTTCATACAATTTCCCAACGCGATCTCTACAACAATTTCTAAGGTACAGTGATGTAAGGCAAAAGCAAGATAAGAAGGCTTCATTACAAGAGTTGATTGCTGATTTCAAAAAGAATTCCGAATGGCAAACATTGCTGATGGCGGAACAGTTGAAACATATTCAAGAGAACGAAGAGCTGTTACTGACTCAAACCGAAGAGTGCTTGAGAGTGGTGGAGGAAAAGATAAGTCCATTCAGCAAGTTCGCCGAAGTGAACACACTGTACGGCACCCACTTGCCTAACGAAGATGAGCTCTCCTATGTAGACCGACAATCTGTGAAGATCAACGACATGTGTCGCGCCGCGGTGCAAAGGTCACGTCAAATGGTGGATCAACTTGAAGATTGCATCTCCAACATTGAATGTCTTGTAAGTGAACATAAAGTTAAGATTTCCAACATGACCAAGAAGTTGGGCCACAAACGTGGAGTACTCAAGTAAATTTGCTTGAAAAATTAATTTTTATGTTTGTTAACGATACGACGAATTTTTATTTAAATCAATACATCATGTAAAATATTTTTATAGTTTTGTAATTTTAGTTTTGTTTTTTGAATTTGTATTAAATGAATTCTCTCGCTGGTCTTGCGTGTAAATAATAAGTTTGTAAATAGGTCTCCAAACAGTTTGGTGAATTTCATTGTGAAATGCCTCAACAGACCTTGTTAAATGTTGCGAAGCGCACTCTCTTATACTCATTTATTTGAAATTATACAAATTAATAAAATTTTATTTTAATATATATGAAAAATGAGTCGTTTGTTGTTGGTGTTGTGTTGTGAAAGAGACAACGTGGCGCCAATGCTTGGCGCGGAGCTTGTAATTGCATATGTAACGTGCTCTGTGGAAGGTCTCCCACGCCACCACTCCTATCAGCCAATCAGGAAGCGAGCCAGTCAGGTTCAAATATTGGTCGGTGTGTGACCAACGGTTGTGCAGCTTGTGCTGTATACAGTGCCCTGCTGAGCGTGCTAGCCACTCGCCTCCAGCCCTAGCTGTCTTTGCTCTTTTCGGTCTCGTTGCTTCCAATGTTGATCATCTCACTACGCAAACTCGTGTCAAAATGAAGCGTTCTCTCGAATCCACACACCATGAACCTTACAAGTCTCCACGAGTATCTTCCGCAATTACCGAGTCATCGGATTTCAATCGCATGAAAGTTTGTGTTCGAGTTCGTCCTTTCTCAGTGAATGAACTTGGAAATGGAGCCAAATCAATCATCGATGTCATCGATCACAACATGCTTGTCTTTGATCCTTATGTCTACACCGAAGCCAATGACCAGTACCAGTACCAGGGCAAGGTGTACAAAGAAATTGGAAAGCGTCCGAACAAGAATCTACAGTTTATATTTGATCGAGTTTTTGATCAAGAAGAAAATAATCTCACCGTTTATCAAGAAACAACTAAGCCTCTGGTCGCTTCATTATTGTCTGGCTATAATTGTTCTGTTTTTGCTTATGGATCAACTGGCTCGGGTAAAACTCATACAATGTTGGGGTCTTCTGATGATCCTGGTGTGATTTTCTTTACAACAATGGATCTTTACAAGCATATTGAAGAAGATAAAGGTCAAAATTTTGAACTAAGCATTTCTTATTTTGAAATATACAACGAAATTTTGTACGACTTACTTGATCCCACTTCTGGTCAACCTTTGTCCGTTCTCGAAGATGGTAACAAAGGCATGACTGTGAAAAACTTGAGCATTCATCAACCAAGAGATGCTGATCATTTGCTGGAATTGCTTGAATTTGGAAACAAAAATCGAAAACAACACCCAACTGATGCCAATTCAGAGTCATCTCGGTCACATGCTATTTTTCAGATTGCTTTGAAGAAGAAAGAATATTCCAGTAACCAAGATATGTCAATCCAAGTTTCAAAGATGAGCTTAGTAGATTTAGCTGGAAGCGAGCGAGCTACCGTGGCATATAAGAGTTATCGCACTAAAGGGCTTCAGCGCGAAGGAGGCAACATCAACAAGTCGCTTCTTTCTCTGGGCAACTGTATCAATGCTCTTGCTAATAACCGAAAGAATGGATACATCCCTTACCGTAGCTCCAAGTTGACTTTGATTTTGCGCGACTCGCTCGGTGGAAACTGCCAAACCCTGATGATTGCTACTGTTTCTCAAGCAGCTCTTCATTATGAAGAGGTGCACAACACTCTTCTTTACGCGGAAAGAGCCAAAGGAGTTCAGCTTAATGTGAGGAAAAACACCGTTTCGATTGGAGTCCAGCCTCGTGACTATAAACAAATGCTTGAGAAAATGAATCTGGAGAAAACCAAACTGCTGAAAACTATCGAAGAACTGAAGGATGAAGTCAAGACTTACAAGAACCAAGCAGAATCTATTCCAAATGATCCTATCGTTTCCCCACAAGGTGCAATCGAAAAACTTAATTCGGTTAAGAATATTCTTGACAATTTGTTTGCACAAAGAAACGATCTGAGGGGAAAATTACTGGAGTGCATTCATAATTTGAAATTGTTAGATGTAAGTATTTTGGAATAAATTTTCATTCAAATTAATATTTTGCTTTTTTAGTTGCGTTTGATGTTTAGAACATTTGACAATGAACGTCTCAAGATTTTAGAAAGCGAATTTGAAGGAATGTTTTCCGAGTCCAAGCCTCCCGATACCCTGCATTCCATCTATAGTCAGAAGTTGCATTATGCTGATATTAAGTCCAATTTTGAGCAACAAATCGAAGAAATTGAAGAGAAGATAGTGTCAATGCAACGCAATTTATTGGAGAGCACCAATAATGACATAGTAGTGCGTTCCTATTTTACCGAGAATAACTGCAGTACACAAACAAAAGAGCTCAAGTTTTGGGACAAACATTGCACTGAATTGACTGAAGAGTTTTTCTCCAAAAACGAATTTACTCAAGAATTGATCTCATTGTCCATGGGATACATTAACAAATCGTATCAGATTCTAAATGGTTCAGGACGTCTAACTGAAGACATGGAAAACAAATTCAAAAGCATAATTCAAAAGTTGAAAGGAAAGAAAAGTGTGGTTTGGCGTGATAACATTTCTTCTCCTCACGTGGCCAAGATCAAGAATATGACTGATTTATTTAAGCTGCCGATCTATTTGAATAATGGCGTGACGCCTACTGATAAGCGAAGCTTGGTGATGGTACGCGACATCTCACCATGTGTTTCAAAGCATCTAGGCAAGACTCCTTTGAAACCTTTGAACTGCAATCTCAACAACTTGGGCAACACCATAACCAAGTGCAAAGTGTCATCTACCGTAATTAAACCCAAAAGAGAGCTTAGCTACTATGACAACGACCGGCGACCTTTTAACAGTTATAATCGAACTCCTCAAAATGCCAACAAAAACTTCCAATTAACCAATTCCAACACCTGGTCGAAGCGATACAACTCAACGCGCAGCTTCTCCAATCATCGACCAAACTCGAATAACGAGAATTACTCTGGTGGCTTCACCAACCGTAACTTTGGTTCCAATTACAACTACAATCCCAGTTTCCGTCCACGATTTCGTTAACTTTTATGTTGATTTTTATCATTACAGTTGAGACCTTTACGTGTCTATTCACAATTTGCATTTTTAATCTTGTTCAAGCATGTCTTGTAATCCATAACGTTTCTATTTTTATTATTATTAGTTTTCGACCTCTGCGGCAAACTATTAGAACGCTATCACACGTTCTTTTCTGTGCTACTTAATAATCATCATCATATATAAACATTAGACCTACTTTCAAGTGATAATATTAAAATAAAGTTTACATTTAGCTTTTATTTTGTTTCTATATTTGGGTGTTATATAAAGATCAGTCGATCTGGGGCGGCCAATTCACTTTTACTTCCTGAAGAATATATATAGAAAAAATAAATAAGAATAATACTTTTGGGGAGAATACTCGAAACATACCAGGACATCAAGGGTGAGAATGTCAGCTTGGCAATCACCCAAGAGCATTGCAAGGTTGGGACAAGTGCGGCCAAAGTCGGAATGGACAAACTCTTTGATATAGGTTCCTGCCTCGGTCTCCAAATTGAGCTTAAAAATTTGGTCCTTGAATGACTTGAATTGGTCATCGATTTCATCAACTTCTACGGGCTCAGTCCACATTCGGTGAATTAGCCGTACACGATCACTCAAGCTTCTTCGATGCAACACTCGGATTGGTGTCTTTTGAGTTATTTTCAAATCGACAGTTCCATTGAGAATTTGGAAATCTTTTTCAGTGACACTCCGATTGAGACAGCATAAAGCCTAAAGTTTTACATCATTTTACACAGTATTTTTAAATTTTAATATTTACCTGATAGACTTTAGTCTTTTCTTGTTCTCCTTCTTTCACAATAATATGACTTTGCTGCTTATCAACAAACTGCAAATCTCTAACTTGAATATCTTGGTGAGAAGCGTTGAGGTGTTGTTGAATACAACTAGCTAAGTCATCGGTTGATGGAAACTCTGGGTTGATGATTTCGATCAAAAATGGTCTTCCTTTTCCAAGCATTCGTACGTCAACATCTTCCCGACCTGAAGAACTAAACTTGACATTGCTAAATTTGATAAATTTGCTAATACTCTCGACTATCTTCTCTTGAACCGAAGACATGCTGCTATTTAGGAACCAAGGTGTTTGAGAGAGTTTTCGTGAGAATTTCAAGTATCGCCCAGCAATCAAAACAGGTTCATGTCGGATTGTTACGCTTGCCAAGCTACACCTCTCATGTATCAAGTTCAATTTGTAGTTACCTAACTGTTCTTCAGCTATCTCATTGAAAACTCTTGCCACTGAAGAATTGTTAATGAAGGATTTGTTTAAAGATTTGCAGCATCTCTTGCTAAAAAATAAGTCCGGATAAGTCTCTACGAGATTTTGACATTCTTCGTGGCCATATTCCAGTGGGAAATTTAATTCTTAAATAAAGAAAACAAAGTTTAAATAAAGTAAATCAAATAAAGCAAAACCAAACTTACCAATAATAAAGTTGGAATCAAGATTCTGCTTTGCTCCCAACACGGTTTCTAATCGTGAAACAAGCAATGATCGAAAGAAATCTTTTGGATTTAAAAAGTCCGATGCATTGAGCTTGAACAGTTTTGCAAAATAGAGATTTCTCACAGTAAAAACAACAGGTAAAGTGATATGAAGTCGAAAATCTACTAAATTGTGATTAGACAAAGTAGTGAACACGTGTTGGCAGTGATCTTCAATGAATGAATCAGCGAGCAAATCGAAACAAGAGTAGCATATCGAACTATGTCTCACCCTTTTCAATTGTTCCAATTTCTTCAATACATTCTCATCTTGCTCAAAACAACTGTGTATGCCAACTTCGAGTTTACTTGAATCATACTCGAGAAACAACTGCTTGACATTGCTGAAACGCAAAATGCATCGCAAACAAACACTAAATTCTTTTTCGATGCAAGTCGACATCACTTGACAGATCAACTTTGCCTGTTCACAGTTTTCCATATTGTCCGTCATTTGATCACCATTTCTGTGGGAAAAAAATTATATTAATTGATTACTCATTAATCAGAATAATATTAACAATACTGTGTTAAATCTAGGTAGTAAATAAACTTTTTGGATTTTATAATCTAAAATATTGAATTAAAGAAGTAATGCCAAAAATCGTTAAAATTTATCCATAATTTTTAACACAGAATATCCAGTAAATTCTCACAGCAAATTGTAAAATCGTGATTAAAAGCAAATCTTAAGTTAAAAATTCAATGTCAAAAATTTGCTTAAAATCACTTTTAAAATTTGCCCAACCAGAAATACTTTTAATTTTTAATTTACTTTAACTAAATTGCTAGATATAGCTAACTTAAAAATACTGCTGATTAATCAATTTTTTACATAGAATTTTGCCCCAAGACGTACATTGGCAAACCTAAAATCAAGCTCAATTAAAACTACCAATAACAATAGCTTTTAAAATAAATATTATAGTTTTTATATGGATAAACGTTATGGCAACAAACTGGTATCATTTTATAGCGTTTTCAATCATCACTCTTGTAACTTAAATAGAAAAGAAAAGAAAGAATCTTACCATGAGAGCAAAAATAGTGGGTAAAATGAAAAACAACGTGAGGAAAAGAGAGGGAATAGGAGCAATGTTGCCGGTGAGTAGAAATGAAAAGTTTCTCGCATTGCAGCCGGACACGTGCCGAACGACGGTGTGGTGTTTGCAGTGTGTCACTGTATGTGGTGTGCCAGCTTGGCCCAAGTGATTCCCACCTGGTCTCGTCCTCATGGATCGCTCTGTCCTTCTCCACCGGGTTCGCTTTTATGTCAGTGACCTCTACTCGATTAACTGCATCAGTTACAATGCCAAGACTTCGAAAGCAGCGCTGCTACGGCGTCGAATTCGCAAGTATCAACCATCGCAGAATGAGATGCATAGCATTATAGAAATATGGAACATGGAAAACAAGGCTTCTTTTCTCGAGCAAGTGATCTATGACAATTCTAACAATTTGGCTCTGTTAGAAGAGGTGGTGTGGACCAAAAGTGGTCGTCTTCTATCATGTGGTTTGAACACTTATCTAAATGAGTATGACTTGGTCAATGGTACCATCGTGAACTCGTACTGTGTCAACTCCAGTCCTGCTTGGTGTCTTGCGATTGACCCTTTGGATAAATTAGTAGCTGTAGGAACTGAAAATGGATTTATTTGTATTTACAAAATACACCCCGACTGTCTTCAATACGAAAAATTGATGGATAAGCATGAAAACAGAATTCTGTGCCTCGAATGGTTTTATTCCCAAGACGATGCAACTTCACCTCTATTGATTGGTGGCACTATTGACTTTATTAAGATTTGGAAGTATCAGTCTGGACGGTGTGTTGACTTTATTAAAGTTGGCAACACAGGTCTGGTTGTTTGGTGTTTGACAGTTCTCAAGGACTTCACTATCGTCAGCGGTGACAGCAACGGCACTACTTCATTTTGGAACGGCAAAACTGTAACCTTGAATTGTTCGTACAAGTCTCACAAAGGCGATGTATTAGCGGTCTGTGCTTCCCCTGACCAGAAAGTGGTCTTCTCAGCTGGCGTTGATCCAGTCATTGTTCAATTTAAACCTAAAGCGATGAAAAGTGACTCGTGGGTAATTTCGACAAACCGAAGACCTCATAGTCACGACATTCGTGCCCTGGCTTGCACTCCCAACGAATGGCTTCTTAGTGGAGGAATCGATGGCTTCTTCAGTCAAACTCGCTACCCTCCGAGTCTTCAAATTAATCATTTGACTAATTTGGCCGACCACGTTAGACTAGCTTTCAAATCGAAACATTCAAAGTATCTAGCTCTAAAATATGAAAAATTCATTCAAGTTTGGAAATTAGGCGAGGCTGAAAATGATGAAAACGTTTCGAATTTGCTGTTGCCGCATTCCGTAAGCACGACAAAACTGAAATTATACCAAAATGCGGAAAAAATAGTGGAAGTTAAATCGAGAAAAGCGATTACAGTGTTTGATTTCAATTCAAAATGGATGGTTTATGCTAATAATGACAACATTAAAGTCGTCCTTTGGGCTGAAGACAAGGTTCAGAAAGTGAAAGTTTTGCACGATCCTATTGCCAGTGTGAGCCAGATTTGCATTGTCGACACGAATCGGTTTGTGGTCAGTTTTGGCAAGAGCTTTGAAGTATTCAAGCTTGAACAACTAGGTGTCGTTTCAGAAGTGTGTGTGCCTACCGGCGAGCGTATCTCTCAGATTGCCGCCTCTACCAAGCGATTGATAGTGGCACTGGCAGACTGTGAACACACCATGTTGGTTTTTGATCTGGCTACTTGTACTAAACTCACTTCCTTCTCTTGTCCATCCACTCCGTCCGCCATTAAGGTGAATCCCTTGGGCACTACTCTTTGCATTGCTTTCGGGCATTCCAAACTGGCTGAGTACGATCTCAAATCATTGAATTTTTCTAAGATTCATTCCCTTGACAAGTATAAATCAAACGAAAGTAGCGAATGCACTAGTTTTAACGAGCACTGGCCAATCAAGCAATTTGCATTTGCTGGTGATTTAATTCTGTTCAGCGACGACAACAACTTGTACTCATTAAATTCCTCAAAGATGCAAATCACCAATTGTCACCAGTACCGACATACTGTTTTTATGGACAACTGTGCCACCGACTCCAATGAAATTGTTCTTGTGGAGATTACTCCTGAAATGCTATTTAACTTGATGCCACCTATGCTGAACACTAAATCATTTGGAACATAGACCATTTTGCATTTTTTTTGTATAGCTTAATTTTATTTTATTTAAATATATGTATGATTATTTCAATAAAGTAAATTAGAATAGCTTTGGTGTGTCTTGTGGTGTAGAGGTGGTAGAATGTATATGATGCTGGCAGATAGGTAGTTATCAGTGTTGGTGGTGATCACGGACTAAGTGAGCAATTCGATGTAGCACTAGGAGTGGATCTCAAGGAAAGTGACGTCTCCTAACGTTATAACGGCACCGCGCATCACCATATCTATCTATAGAGTGGCACTACTGAGCAAACTCATTAGTTAACAGTTTTGCCTACCAAACAATATTGGCTTCATAAATGATCTCTGGATTCACCTCGTGTGGAACTTTCTAGAAAATTCTCTTGTGACTGATTTCAACCAAATAGTCTGGTCAAGATGAAAACCACCGTCAAAGAGTTGCTTGACCAATTGATTATTATCTCAGACAAATCGGCGCAAATATCACGAATTTTTAGAACAGAAAATGATGAACTTTTTGGTATTTTGATCGAAGAAAAAGTGGGTGAATCAAAGAATCCTCGATTTATGCAAGATTATAAAACCTTTGCCGATGTTCTAATTCAAGAAATGGCCAAGTTTTGCCTCGAAGAGAAGGTTTATTCTGCTTGTATTACAAATAGTCCCATTGACCTATATATCTTGTGTTGCAGTTTCCTGGTTTCTCCAGACATATCTATGGCGAGGAGACGAACCAGTTCCAAAACAAACTGGGCGAAATTGCTACTATTCAAGTAGGAAAAGATATCGAACAAACATTTCAATCAATAGCTCAAATTCTGGCCGATAACGAGAGGATTGCCAGATCTATAGTAGAGGTCATCTACACTTGCGACACACGGACAACCACAGAGAGTGATCTCAACACTCTGGCGGAACATGTGATTGACCTAGAACAAACTGCTATTTGGATAGACCCTATAGGTTAGTGATCACTTTTCGCAATTAACTTTTGACTCACCACTATCTTTGTTGACAGATTCTACCACAGAATATATCAATGGTTACTGGAAGGAATATATCGAGTCAATACCATCCAAAGGCTTACAGTGCGTTACGTGTCTTTTCGGAGTGTTCGATATCCAGTCTGGGCTGCCCTTTATGGGCGTCCTCCACCAACCATTCTACAAGAAACATGACAATAAGTAAATCACTGATACAAACTATGGTAGTGTTTCAAGTTTTACTTGCTTCACTTTTCACTATCACAAATAGAAGAATGTCCATTTCTTCTCTTGCTTTACTTTTCTATGCCATTTCGAAGAGTAAAACTGGAAACATCACTTTACATTACACAACTACAATTTGCGCGAAAATACTGTAACTTTTTTGTTTCTATTCTAGAACCTTCTCCGGTCGATGTATTTGGGGTTTAAACATCGATAACGTTTGTTGCAACAATCTGTCGCTGCCAAATGGTCATAGCTCAAAGAGCCCAGAAACCATTTTAATCGGTGGTCAAGAGAGCGAAGTGATGAAGCAAAGACTTAACAGTGTATCGAGGACAATGTACGTGGCAGGAGCGGGATACAAGCTGCTCACTGTGGCTCTCGGGCACGCTTCTTTGTTGGTCATCTCTTCCAAATCAACCTTTTTCTGGGACACCTGCGCTGGACATGCCATCCTTCGCTCACTCGGTGGTGGCATTATAGCTTTCGCGGATCTAATCCATCTAAACGATCAACTCACCAATCTTCACCAGTTACAAATTAAATACAAGCAAAAACACGACGATCGTGCTTCTAACTATTGTAATTCAAAAGGACTCGTGGCTTATGCAAACACGGAGAGTTTCACAAGGATTGTCAATCTTTTAAACTACAAAACTGATCAAATCTAATTTGTATCTTTTTTAAAAATATAATTTAAATAAGTTATAATTTAAATTTAAACTATCAAATGACAATCACATTTACAATGAGTATAAATGATGCAATTTTGGTTATTGAAGTTTACAAGAATATATACAACATATCTTTAACATCGACTATAATGAGTCATAGACGTTTCAGAGCGACAGTATAGTTTTGATAACTGACTAGTCCAAGAAGAATCCAATTAATCACTATTCCTTAAATTTCCATTCTTGTCGACACATTGGACACAAAGAATGAGAACTCTGCGATTCCAGCCATTTCATAATGCAATGCATGTGAAAGCAGTGAGAACATTTGCCCCAAACTGAAATGTAAATAAAAATACGTCATGTTAAGCCATCCAAATAGTGAGTTGCGATTAAATGGATCTAACCTAGAGGACAATCATCTCCTGGATATTTGCACTCAGTGCAGCAGCCATCAAATGCGTTTCTACAAATGCCACAATTATCGTCGTTAGCTATCCATTTCCAAGTGGCCACTGAGGTCCAACCTAAGTAAAGCATATAAGATTAAGTGCAAGATTAACTACATTGAACTGTACTTTTGATTTTGACTTTCATGGTTGCGTCCGGGTACTAGAGATTTTGGGTGGGCCAGTAGCACCGAATTCACCAGAACAAAAGAGTCTCTCGGGTGGATGTACGAGGGAGGGGAAATGCGCATGCGCACAACTCTGGCGAATGACTGTGCGGCTGTGCCATGTGCTGCCGAGGAAATGCTCATTCACTGAAGCTTCTCGAACCTTCCAGAACTTTCTCGGTGGTTGCTCACTTCCTTTCAACTTTCACCCCTCATAACTCCACTCAACGGCATCAGTCAAGGTCAATCTTGACACCAATCAATGCGTCATTGTTTCTACTTTCTTTTAATATTCAAGTTCAATTTTTATAACTTATAGTTTGAGATAAATTTAATAAAAACGATAAGCGTGTGCGGGAGATTTTTCTGGAAAGTTCGCTGCCGGCTTTAAATAGGCGCGCTCTCTCCTCCCTCCTTTCACTCACTCTTACTCGCGCCTCGTGAACACACGTCGTTTCTCGTCGCGTTTGTCATTTATCGTTCTCACTGTTTCATACCTTACGTCAACTGAATTCATCCAACATGCCTGAAGAACAAGTCGAGGTTGAGACCTTTGCCTTCCAGGCTGAGATTGCTCAGTTGATGAGCCTCATCATTAACACTTTCTACAGCAACAAAGAAATTTTTCTTCGTGAGCTGATTTCCAACGCCTCTGATGCTCTCGACAAGATCCGCTACGAGTCTCTCACTGACCCGAGCAAGGTTCAAGATTGCAAAGACTTTCACATTCGCATCATTCCCAACAAAGATGAGAAGACTCTTACAATCATTGATACCGGTATTGGCATGACCAAGGCTGACTTGATCAACAACCTGGGAACTATCGCTAAGTCGGGTACCAAGGCTTTCATGGAGGCTCTTCAAGCTGGTGCTGATATCTCTATGATTGGTCAGTTTGGTGTTGGCTTCTACTCAGCTTACCTGATTGCAGACAAGGTGACTGTCCACTCGAAGCATAATGATGATGAGCAGTACATCTGGGAGTCCTCGGCTGGTGGCTCCTTTACTATTCAACCTGATCATGGTGAGCCTCTTGGCCGTGGTACCAAGATTGTGCTTCATCTCAAGGAGGATCAGATTGAGTACAGCGAAGAGCGCCGTATCAAAGAAATTGTGAAGAAGCACTCGCAGTTCATTGGTTATCCAATCAAGCTCTTGGTGCAGAAGGAACGCGAAAAGGAGATCTCTGACGACGAAGAGGAGGAGGAGAAGGAGAAAAAGGAAGGCGAGGAAGCTAAGCCCGAGGACTCTGGTGATGAGCCTAAAGTCGAAGACGTTGATGAGGAAGGCGAAAAGAAAGATAAGAAAAAGAAGAAGATTAAGGAGAAGTACATTGAGGATGAGGAGTTGAACAAAACCAAGCCCATCTGGATGCGCAACCCAGATGAGATTACTCAAGACGAATATGGCGAATTCTACAAGAGTCTGGCCAATGACTGGGACGACCACTTGGCTGTCAAGCATTTCTCGGTCGAGGGTCAACTCGAGTTCCGTGCTTTGTTGTTCATTCCCAAACGCGCTCCTTTTGACTTGTTTGAGAACAAGAAACAAAAGAATAACATCAAGCTTTATGTCCGACGGGTGTTTATCATGGAGAATTGTGAGGAGTTGATTCCCGAGTACCTCAACTTTATCAAGGGTGTTGTTGATAGTGAAGATCTCCCACTGAACATTTCTCGTGAAATGTTGCAGCAGAATAAGATTCTCAAGGTTATTCGTAAGAATCTTGTCAAGAAGTGTCTGGAATTGTTCGAAGAGTTGGCTGAAGATAAGGAGTTGTACAAAAAGTTTTACGAACACTTCAGCAAGAACATCAAGCTGGGCATTCACGAAGACACCCAAAACCGAAAGAAGCTGTCCGAGTTGTTGCGCTACCAAACCTCGGCTTCTGGTGATGAGTTTTGCTCGCTGAAGGATTACGTTTCCCGCATGAAGGAGAACCAGAAGCACATCTACTTCATCACGGGTGAGTCGAAGGAGATCGTCGCTAACTCGGCTTTTGTGGAGCGTGTTTGCAAGCGCGGTTATGAGGTCATTTACATGACTGAGCCCATTGATGAATATTGCGTGCAGCAGCTCAAGGAGTTTGATGGCAAGACTCTTGTCTCTGTGACCAAAGAAGGCTTGGAGCTTCCTGAAGACGAGGAAGAGAAGAAGAAGAGCGAGGAGGACAAGAAGCGCTTTGAGGAACTCTGCAAGGTGATGAAGGACATTTTGGACAAGAAGGTCGAGAAGGTTGTCGTTTCCAACCGACTTGTCTCTTCACCTTGTTGCATTGTCACTAGCCAGTATGGTTGGAGCGCTAACATGGAGCGGATTATGAAGGCTCAGGCCCTGCGCGACTCATCTGCCATGGGCTACATGGCCGCTAAGAAGAATCTCGAGATCAACCCTGATCACCCCGTGATTGAAAGCTTGCGTCAGAAGGTCGAAGTTGACAAGAACGACAAATCCGTCAAAGATCTGGTCAACCTCCTGCTCGAAACGTCTTTGCTCTGCTCTGGCTTTGCTTTGGAAGACCCGCAAACTCACGCTTCGCGCATCTACCGCATGATCAAGCTTGGACTGGGCATCGATGAGGACGATGCCAGCGTTGTGGAAGCTGCCATCGCGGAAGAGCCCACTCCCGACGGCCAGGCTGCTGATGCTTCACGAATGGAGGAAGTCGACTAAACTTAGTCAATTTTTTATTAGTATACCTTAACATTTGTATGTAGAATTTCAACCAAATACACATTTGATATTGTACTTTTATTTCATTTCATTTTTAATTTTAAGAATTTCATTGCTACTTAATAAAATCTTTTTATTAGTTATCTGTCTGTTGTATTGGTGTTAAGTTGAAAAACAAAGGAAAAGCCTCAAAAGAGCCTATCTTGTTGAATTTACAATCGTAATTGAAAGAGATGAAGCAACTATGACAGAAGTAGTAGGGCGAATGAGGTAAACGCTTATTGTTGAGGGTAACCCACTTGGCACAGTACATCTGGCACATTTGACACTTGACCCGATGCAATTTGGCCGTTGCGGTACACTTTGGAAAGCAGGACATGTCTGGCGTGAGGTTGGGCAGTAAAATTCGCATATCAGTGAAAACTAGTAGATGCTCGCAGTTGCCTCGATGCATGTAGAGGTAAGGAAAGCCCAGTCGGATGGTGAGCTCGTCGAATCTGGTCTCTTGCATTGATTTCTTCTCAAACCGCCCAACCTTAAGTAGGAGCCACTTCTCAATCTTCTCTATGGACTGGTGCTCATTCCGTTGGTCATAGTAGAAGGTGTTATCTATCAAGAAAAAACCACAAGACTCGTGTCCAGTAAAAGTAGGCAGAGTTTCTTGCGGGTTGAGACTATAGTCGTGATTGGTCATCACATCGTAGACACAGATGAATGAGTCACGCAACACAGACAAAGTCTGACAAGACAGTACTTGGAACTCTTGATCTAAGTTGAGCTTATAGCGTAAACGATTTTTGATAGCTGGCTTAAACAATTGAACTGTGAGCACCGCCAATGGATTCACGTGCTCAACCGGACAAGTGTGCAGTTCAAAACCATTGGCTGGTTTGTCAATCAACTCATGTCGATACTTGAATGCATGACGTCCACAGACACCTTCCATGTCGGTTCGCATCTCGGAATTTGTTTCGGGCAAACCTTCCACCAGTTTCTTTGACTCATCAGTTATCGTATTAAAATAATTATCAAGATTTATTTCATTTTCAAGCCGTTGGATAATCTTCTTTGGAATATTCAAATCAGATGAATTTTTTAAAATTAAATCTTTACAATTAATTATTTCAACTTCATCGGTCAATTCATGAGTCCAAGTCTCGATAAATGCACTCACAGATACTTTGTCTTTTGCAATAAAAAATGAACTTGAAAATGTCTTGAGCCTCTCCATTTTACAATCACTAATGTGTATAACTTTTCCGCATTTGACAACAATGTTAAGCGCACATTTTTGTTTTGTTTATGTTTATGGAAACATTTTTTTCAAAACATGTACAACTTTCCGGGAACTAATACACATTTCTTGTTTTTACCGACTGGAAAAAAGTCAATATAAGACGATATAGATCTTTTATAGATAGTTTTAAACAATTATTTTTATTTATTTATTAGATGGGTAAGTTTGATCTTAAAAGTTGCTGATGCACAGCTTGTTTGGTTTGAAAATATCGAAGGACATTGAATATTTTAAGTTATTAAATATCAAAATAAAATTCAAAAATACATGGAAATTCTCCTAGTACTTTTTGACACAGCGCATGTGGCGATCAGAGACACTGTCAATAAACTTAACTTTCTTGCTCTGTTTGTCAGGAGAGGAAGAACTACCGTAGCCGGAATCCTTGTAGTTCTCCTCGAAGTTGTCCGGATTGCGAGAAACATTTGCTCGTTGAAGCCAGGAATCGATTGCATCTTGAAGCAACCTTAACAGTTGTGGGTTGCTCTTTTCAAGAGTCTGTTGAACACTGCGTTCCACCGCTTCCAAGTGATGGTCGTGGATGTAAGGCAACTCGATTCGCATGAATGCTACCAGTCGGAACAAGTAGTCAACATTGGGTCCGCACTCGCCTTCAGTGGAAGCGATATCTTTAGCAATCTCTTCTACTGGACTAGAACCTAGGAAGAGCCTATTTGAGGGCAAAGCTATGTAAACCAACGTGAAGAATGGTTCCTCGTTTGGATCTCTTGGGTAAAAAGTGGTTACTATGGTGGTATACCCGCCAAGTGAGGATTCACGTTGTCCCAGGTAAGACAAGGCAACTTCTTTATCTTTGATCAGATACGCTTGTCCCCAAGTAGAGCCCTTTAATAAGTAGGCGAATTAGGTTTCAATTGCAAACATTTGTGCTCACCTTTTCATCTTCAATCAATGTTACCACGCGACCTAACTATTAGAATGCAAACAAGCAGATGAAATGATTGAAATATATATGTGATAATGACATTTACCTTTTGAGGACTTCCACGATGAACGTCACTGCCTTGATAAAATCTTCTAGAGTAGCCTTGAATTTGGCCAATCATTGACTTGCTATACTCAAAGCCTGGGTTCCATATCAATGAACCATAACCAAATACCCAAATATTCGAAGACATGATATGTAACTTGTTTTATAATAATGATATAACTCAACAATCTATAAAAACAATCATTACAGTGTATATTATGAAACAACTAAAAAACCCTTACTTTAAAATCCTAGTTGAAAGCACTTAAAACCTAAAATTTACACAATAAAAAGGACAAATTAAAGTTTAATATATTTTATAATTAAATTGCATATTCATAATTTACTTACTTAATTATTATTTGGTAAACAAAAGTAGCAGTGATATCATATGTGTCATTTTACAAAGTAATAGAGAAGGGTTGCAACTTGCAAGTGAGTGGTACCTGGCAATGAAAGCAGCGTGGACAGTGTTTGGGCAGTGTTGGAGTGACACGCTTGGTGGCTGAAGTGGCTAAAGTGTGGCTAAAGAGGAGACGAGTACAGGCGCAACGTCACTCAACCTTGCATGGCAGTCATCACCGTCTGTTTGGCAGCACTGAGCTAGTTGGGTCGACAAACACTGCTGCAGCATACAAGTGACCGCACCGGCACTCAGTCCAATCAACTGATATACTCTATATAGACGATCAACTCGGATTACATGTGGCGATGGCACTTTCCTCGGCTCACTTCAAAGGGTGATACTTTGTCTTCCAAACCAGAGCTAGCCGGAACGCGTCTAGTCGGTGGCGATGACGCAATGTGTTTGCACGATTGCAACGTGGACGATGTAGGACTGGTTTGGTTAAAGGTGGACTGGCACTAACGGTGCCCAATTCGAGTCGAATGGCAGCACAAGAATTGGGCAGAACGCGTGACTTTGTCGCTTTCGATCGCCCGAAATAGCTGGACTGGCGGAATGCCGAGTGAATGTGGTGGCGTGTGATGCGCGCGTCATCATCAATCGTGGGATGCTTGCGCCGTCTCCCACCATGCTCCACCATCACGCGTTTTTTGCTCAATACAACTAACCCCCTCTGCTTCACCTCTTCTTGTCGGTCATTTCTCCACCCCTCAATATCTCACTTCTCCATTCTCACAAAGAGTTTGCATTCAAAAATCCGTTGAAATATAACTAACAACTTTTTTGCATTAATTATCAAAAATTAGATTATACTTCTCCTTGTACAAAATGTGGCTTTTATTTAATGATCCAAAAAATTGATTGGTATTAAAATTGGTATTGATTAAAGTCGTAAATCAAATTTATGGGTTTGTATTATATGCCAATTTTAGCTCTGTTATATGTTCACACATTTGGGTAATCAACTATACACATTAGCTTCATAGTACATTTTTGCTTTTGGTGGTGTAAAAACTAAAAGGCTTCCGGAAATTATATGAACATTTTTTTTGTTAAAAATTCAATTAATCAAATGTTTAATTAATCGAAATAAGGTTGTTTTCTTTATTTTTAAATATATGGGTTTACTAAATCTAAAAGTATAAAAATTGAATATAATACAAAATATGTATTATATTTTTTACATTTTTCAATTTGGTTTTCCCGCGAAACCACAAAGTTGTATTCAATATCTGTCACTAGAGGGCAGAAGTGGTATTAAAAAAATTTACATTGGAAATGCATTTAATACAAAATGTCTGTACAGATTGCCCTCAAACTTACGCTTCTCTTTAGCATCAATGCATAATAATAAAATTTCATTAACTCTTTTTACTTGGTTTTTGTAACAACGCGTAAGTTTGAGGACAAACTGTAGTTCGCAAACGAAGGGAACCCAAAATTGGAAATTTTTGAAAATAGCGAACTATCAGATTCATATATTCTAAATAAATATTTATACAAACAAAAATATCCATATAAAAGTTATTACAAAAAAGAAAGAGTACATTCAAAATGGGATTCGTATATTACTTTCGGGCTATTTTTCGAATTATCGGACTAACACACAGGCAGTCTAGAGTCAAAATTCGCCAATTATTCGTTTGTTTAAACTACGGTTTATGGTTAGCCAATCACTCCAAATTAAGCATTAAAGATACTTTCGAATTAAAAGAACGCTAATTACAAGCATTTTACTGTATTTATTTTATTTTGATAGTAATAACTTTTTTACACGTTAGAAAAACGAACTTTTATTTACAGTGGTGTTTCAAGTTTTATTCGCTTCACTTTTCATCAGGCCATTGTAAGCAGTGTAGCTTCCACAATGCATAAATCGAACACTGTCTACTTCTCACTTTGTTTCACTTTTCTAACTAAATTCGAAGAGTAAAACTTGAGGCCACACCATTTTATTTTTGCTTATTATTTAGACATTAGTTTTTATATAAATTCTCTCACTTTCTCTCTCTCTCTTTGTTTGTTAACTTGTAATAAATACTATTTGTATAGCAGAATTGACCATTTAAGCCTGGGATGTGTCACTGGCTTTCTGGAGGCGCGCTTGTGTGAGGTAGTATTTTGTAGTGTCGTCGACGGCGGACGTGGTGTATGGAAGTTCTTTGTGAAAGCAAGTGCACACTTTACCGAGTGGAGCTGTGTTTGTTTTTGAGGTGTAAGAACACATGAGTCTTGATCCGGATGCCGGATGGCGAATGCAAGTGAGAGTTCGTATTGTGGCCTCCCAATGTTTGCCAATGATTTGAGCCAAAGTTCCGATAATAATTTATTATCGATGTTTAATGCCCGATTCTCCGGCAGTGACTCTTATCAACGTTATTTATGTGACGTTGGCCAATTCTGAGTGTGGTGCGGCGACGGACGCGGTGACGCCACTGGTGGAATGCGCGACCAATGCCACTAGCAATGGTTGGCAAGCTGCAATGGCTTCAGCAAACAATGGGAGCAGTGCATCTGCAGTGTGTGGCATCTATGGTCACTGGCTGCACTGGTTGGA
This sequence comes from Rhinocypha anisoptera, assembly GCA_011762765.2. Classification (NCBI taxonomy): domain Eukaryota; kingdom Metazoa; phylum Arthropoda; class Insecta; order Odonata; family Chlorocyphidae; genus Rhinocypha; species Rhinocypha anisoptera. The sequence continues at coordinate 16,851 of WURS02428536.1, read as the reverse complement.
GTGTGCTTGGAGTGCGGACACCAGGCAGACAGACAAACGGTGGCGGCAAGGTGTCCGACCGTGGCCGAGTTCGCATTTCACACATTAGCATCACATTAGTTCACTCCACGCAGTAACCAACTGTTCCGCTCTCATTCACTAACTCCGCACCGATAGAGCTATAGCACTGGTCATCACTTCGATCGAGTCGCCCTGTGCTGACACTTGTCTTGTGTCGAATTCCATTTTCTCTCGATTCGACACAATGCAAGCTGAGTTCATGGAGATGTAACGCGAGAGTTTAGCGTTAGCTTTGCTCGATTGGTGCGCTAGTGGCGGCACAATGGCGAGCCTAGTCGGGCGCTGTGCAGTGATTTGTGATAGTCTCTCGGTGGCATCCACACCTCAAACCCTAGACTCGCAGATGGCTTGCCAGAATGATGCAGCAAAAAGTGTTTCGTCTACTAATGCTTCTTAAATTATGGCTTTTCGATTCGGTGCTTTTTGACTCAATCCATGAATTGCTTCTGTGCAGTCGAGCTAGCACCCAAGCGAAGGCTAGAAAGACGAGGCAATTTGGCTAGGAATCAATTAATTCACGTCAACCTGCATTAGTGTAGGCTTGATTTAGACTAACTACTAAATGCAAGTAGGCAAGAATGGTGCTGAGTGAGTCAAATGAACAATGGCCTGTCGGCAGAATCGCCCATGTCTATCAATGGACAAGCCTGCAGGCGACCATTATTTTCCATATAGCTTGTATGTGCAGAGTGGAATCATTGGTCTGTGAGTTCTTCGATTGCGCATTCGATGACGGCCACTGACTGATTGATTGTTGTCTACCGCTAGCGTACTGTCCGATCGCTCTCACTGGCTAATGATGACGACAAATTCACTTGTATTAGTGACGGTTCATTTGCACATTATTAAGTGGCTTTAAGATCTCACTGTTGGCAGGCTTGTCAGGTGGTTACTGCCAATGAATGACAGTGGCTAGCAGTGACAGCTCTATGGGCGGAATCGGTGATCGCGACCCACGGCGACAATGGTAATAATTAGAACCCTGCTGTCCACTGGACTGGCCACTGGCCACGCAAGGCACTGACCAACTGCTGTTGATCCCACTGGTTGCCTCCACTGGCCTTGTGTGTCTTGCACCTAGCTCACGCTGACCGCATTAGCGCAGTTGGAAAGACAACCTGATGAGTCAAGCTGTCAGCGGTGGCCATCCTCACTGCAACAGAGGTGTCAACTTGCAAGTGATTGATATCGATCGGACGATGTTTGATACTGCACACTTTGTTTGTCTCGATCTCTTTAGTATCGTTCTTTCTATGTTTAACTGCCAGCCGTTTTGTACCGATTAGTCCCAGAATGCCATAAGAATCAATCAGTGTCATAGAACTCATGGGACAATGTACAACATGCCTAGAAGTTACCCGACAAATACCGACGCTTGCTATGTAGTTACTTGACAATGTCGGTCTCAGAGCAACTGAGAAGGATTATATATTCATTCACAAGCTAGAGCTGTTAATTTAACACGTTCTATCATTGAGTGACAAAATTGACCTCACAGACCACCACTAAAAGGACCTGCCCAGCGAGTCTAGCTAAGACGGTTTATTGAGTGAACCCGCGATCGTTGATCTCTTCTAATTGCACTTGCGGTCGCTCAGCATGAGACGGCGGCGAAATTCTCTGCAATCACTCTTGAAAATCTGTTCGATTCTTTAAATTTCCACCAATACATAATTTAGTATTTTATTATGAAAACGATTATATATAGCGTCTTAGATTAGAAGTGAATCAAAACCAAGTTGAATTATTATCAAGTCGCTTAGCGCTATTGTTTCTTGTTCGTTACACTTGAGCAAGCTTGAAGCCAAAGAGAAGACGAGTAGAAAGATGGGGTGGCAATAGAAGTGGCTCACTTGGGCACACGATGGAGAGTAGCAATGGCGAGTGGCCTGCAGTCACTTTCATCTTGAGCAGCATGCTCAATGTTCCCGAGCACTGCTCGCGTCACTGCATTCGTCACCTGTGCCAACTAGGGCTCACTCATGCATGTCGTCATTTCTCATCTCATTCTGAACATCTCGCCTCGCCAAACTGGTTCCTTTATCTTTATGCCCGTTTGTACTTGAAAAATTCTTATCGACTTTTGCCGGACGCCAATGGAGTGACAATCGATTAGTAGTGTCCGATGACTCTCTCCACTCTATATGACACTCATTCTGCTGCGGACTTGTACAAACAAAATGTTTTCATTCTTTGAATGCCAGAATTTCACACGGGAAGAAGAGTTATTGGGACGCCAGGCCGACCGGCTGGCCTGGTGAATTACTAGGAGACAGTGCAGTGTATGCAGTGTACGGTTCCATGGTTAATTTCTTGGCGGAGTTAAACTTACAAAATAGCGAGCCGAGGTGGTGGTGGACTGGTGGTAAGAGGCCAGACTCCACTCACCACGCCAGACTCCGTCATAAACACTGGTGTTAATTTGACTGCTCTTCACTAGCTTCATTGGGACACTTTATCGAATTTTATTGCTCCACTTGGTGTGAGTGTTACACGATCGTAGCGTTGACAAATACCATTTCACACTGACTCCATATTTGCTTCTTGTCTTATGAGCACCAAACCTACTGATTGCCGACTTGCCATCGGTCAGCCAGGAAACCATGCTGGTGTACTTTACTCACTCCTCTCTTCTCTTTTCTACATGAATGAAGGCGGCTTTGGCAATGCTTTACAAATGGGCATGGAGGTCGTTGTGAGGTGAAAATATGCCCAGCGGTAGCATGTCTGTGGCCAAGTTGATGTTTGAAGATGTCGAAACAATGAAAACATTTGTGCGCTAGTGTAAACAAACCGAAAACGTCGGGCAATAGGAAAAGATGTGCTTATTTGTTTGTGTTACACTGGCAATTAAAGCATCGTTATTAAGGCTAATAGCAGTGCATTATGGGCTTTGGGCAAGTGCAGTCATTGTAACCACTCATCCGTATTTAGACTGACAAATCTTGCTATTGCTCCCGTTCAGTTAGCAACTCTGTAAACAGTGTTTGATTTTTTAATTTGCAAAATGTAAATTAAACTGACCCAAGCAATATTCTTTTACAGAAACACCTTTAAGCATTTCATTCTCTGACAAGTGATATAATGTTGATAAATAGAATTGTCTATATAAACTAGCTGCCGTGTACACTGTACAGTCTTTAGAAAGCGGCACTTGAATATAACTTGTCGATTGAATAATATCTGTTTACACACGCTGTTATCGGTTACATTTGATCCATGGCAACATTTTAGAAAATCAAAGGTAATCAGCTTTTTACCTATGAAAGATCCGGTAGTGGTAGTATCAAATCATGATACTTGTGACTGTTTTCTGATGCATTATCATGATTCACAAAGATAGAATGGAATGTATTATAGTTTTTGTATACTCTCGTGACAATATTGACTCAACTAGTGACTAGTGATGTTTGCACTCTTGCATTGTTCACTAGTACTTTTAGTTAACGTCGATGAACACTTGATTTTGTTTTCGATGCGCACTCCAGTAATAATATCAACAAGACCCGGTGCACCTGACAGCAAGCTCCCAGCAACTATGACTACTGATAGCGGCGGAACACAGTCAACCAGACATGATTAGCCGGCTCAGTCGGCACTTTATCGACTACAGCTCAATTTACTGCTACTGCTACTGACCACCCCATTCAACCAGAACTCAATTCTTCTTTCGGATTTGGCGCGCAGGAGAGAGGGAGAGAGAGAGAGAGAGAGAGAGAGAGAGCATAAATGAATGAAGCTAGCCCGGTTAGTCAGATGATCAGTGGTCAAGCCCTGAGTCTACCACCCAGTTGCGAGAACGCGGTGAGAAGTCGTTGTTAGCTTCACGTCTGACTTGAGTGATTTGTCTTGATGGGCCATAAAAGCGTCATCTTGTGCGTTTCTTCCCACTATTCAAAGTAAAGCTAGGCTTGAGACAAGCTCTCTCTCTCTCTCTCTCTCTCTCACTCGTCTTGTGCAGGGTCGTATTATTTCAGTGTCACAGCGAATTAGCAAGCCTGGCTTGGCGATTACGAGCAATTCATTTTCTCTCTCTCTCTCCCTCTCTCTTGGTGGTATCCTCCCAACAAAAATTGCAACATCGCGCACTAGGCCTTGCTATTTAGAATTACAGTAATAGGCTTTCGGTATTTGTTTTATTCGACATTCTTCATACAACAATGAGAAATGAGAAAAATAAATAGAATGTCACATGAGATGTGCAAAATGACGTATATACAATGTTTGTTACAAAACAAATGCTGATAGGAAATGTGTGCGAGAACGCCGTTTTGTTCATTCCCATGCCACCACAGTGATCAATGGGGCAACAAGCTCTTCCAAAAACAGTGATAATCAAAATCAATAATAAAAATATAAATACACAAATTTTAATACATAAACAATATAATACAAAAATTAAGCATTGGATTAACGCCACTATCGGCTGATTCGGCGTAACTAAGCTCATCTCAGTGAGTGGATAACTCGCAGTAGCTGTACTGCTGCCAGAATTCCACGTTTCAATGACTGAATGCATGCGACACAGACTGACAAGTAGACAAGAAACGTATTGTGGTCAGGCATCTTCATCGGAAGCATCACAATGACGGTGGTCTGCGCTTGCATTTGGTGGCAGACAACATGGCTGCATTGCATCGATAACCATAGCTAGACAAGGAGATCACTACACCTCAGTTGCTTGTAGCTTCTTGTTGTCGCCATAGATTGGTTGCGAGTAGTGATCTTCTATCACATAGACTGGACTTGAACGACATGCCAGTCTTTGCAGTGTTGCTGCTATTTGTAAGTTGTTTTGCAAATTACCACGAGACTTCATGTCCGAGTTGTTGGCGCATTTTGGATCACCGGAATGGCTTGAAAGCACAGATGAACAATCACTGTGATAATAAAAATTATTTAATTGAGTTAAAAACTACAAGTTTAAGTTATTCGTTTTATTTCTTCTATTATTAAAACTAAGTTATCAAAAGTTGAACACTTACCTATTAGGACCAGAATTGTAGTAAATATCGAGATTCGATTGCTTTGTGTGTTGGTAGATTTGTTGTGTAGAGAGATTGTGAGACAATAAGTTGTAAGGCTTGTTCACTTGCTCATAGGTGTGCGCGTAAGTTGGCTCATCAAGAGCTAACTTAACTGACATGTCGAGAGCGTTTTTGTTGGTGTTAACTGTCTTGAAACCTTTCTGCATGGTAGCAGCCTTATCACTGTACACATACTCGTTGGTCAGTTTGGCACTGTAATGCTGGTTGTGCGCCAGTTGGTGCAAAGAGGCTGGTCGGTGTAGAGTGTTGACGATCACATTGGCTGCTGCTCGATTCAAGCATTGGTCCAAACACTTGTTGTTCATGCTGTTCATCACTGCGTTGTGCTCGTTTTGTCTCCTCGCTTCTTCTTCTTCTTGTCTGGCTTTGACTTTGATGCCTTGTCGTCTTAAATGTTTGCAGAGAATAAACATAATCGAAATGATGATGGCGATCAGTGGAAGCGATATGGAGCCAAGGATGAGAAACTGAGTCGAGGGAATTGTGTTGAATTCACCACTACTTATGGTCACAGGAGAAGCTACAAATGTGCCATTGGCAATTTCACAATGAACACCCGAATAATTGGGAGCGCAAAGACACTCGAAGCCGTTGATGCGGTCTTGACAGTAGCCACCATTGAGGCAGGGATTGCTTGCACAGTCGTCTTGGTCGATGGAACAGTCTTTGCCAGTAAGTCCAGGTGGGCAGATGCATATGTAATCGTTGACTCGGTCGATACAAGTACCGCCGTTCGAGCATGGTCGCATTAAACACTCGTCCACCTCTACTTGGCACAGCTCACCCACGAAGCCAGGAGTGCACAGACACCGAAAAGAGTTGACCTCGTCGATGCAAGTACCACTGTTGAGGCACGGATTGGATTCACAGTCGTTGATGTTCACTTCGCAGTGGTCTCCAGTGAAGCCGGCGCGACACTGGCACATGTATCCTCCTTCATCGCTGCCAAGTGTCGAGTTGGTCACACAATTGCCACCTGTAGAGCAACAGGGATTGCTGTTGAGTGAGCACTACTAAATTTACTTGTTGACACTTACCGTTGAAACAAGGGTTTGGAGTGCAGTCTTTTTGGCGCACCTCGCAACGAGCACCAGAGTAGCCTAACTTGCAGACACACAGGAAACCGCTCGGCCCATCCACACAAGTGCCATCGTTTTCGCATGGATTGCTTGAACAAGCACTCACTTGATGCTCGCAATGTCGTCCATAGAAACCAACTGGACATTCACAGGTATAGTTTAAAGATGCTTGACTCTGCAAGTATAATTGATACTCTTGATATAATCATTTCAATTCATCATTGTGATATTGCGTGTGCATTTTAATAAGTGAAAATTCAAGTTTGTGATTTTTAACAAGCATTCTCACTCTACAGTCATTACGTAATCCGGGTACCTCTGATTCCAGTACAGTAGCCAGAGATAAACATCACTGACTGGACAGTGAAATAGATAAATGAGGTATTGTTTTTCTGGTAGAAAGCTCAACTGATCTCACTATCTTATCTAGTTAATTATTTTGTTTATATTCTTTGCCCCTTTCGCGTTTTCAGTGATAAACAGATGGGAAAAAATATTGAAAATCGTTAGCGTCTATCTCGATTTGTGGGAATTTGGAAAGAGAGAGAGAGGGAGAGGAGTGTGTGTCAATGAGAAGTGTTGCTAGGTGCGCTTGAGGGCGATCGGGAAGGAACAGCTGCCGCTCGTACGGGTGTGAATGGCGAGGCAGCACAGAGTGGGTCCGTGTGGCCAGTCACTTCTGACGCAGTACTAGTGAGAACAGATGGGCTAGCTGAAGTGGAGCGCCATATGGACTGCTGACCTGCCTTGATGTGGTTCCTACTGCTCGGGGTAATTCGTCCTCACGCTCTCAGGCTTACCTTGCAAGTTGCTCCGTTAAGACATGGCGAGTGTTCACAACTGTCCACTTCGATCTCACAATGTAGTCCAGCAAAGCCGGGTGGGCACTTGCAGGTGAAGGAACCTTCACCGGTATTGGTGCACAGGCCTCCGTTCTGACAGGGCTGATTATTAGTACAGTAGTTGAGATCTAAAGAGAGATATTCTGGTTAGTTCCAGGAACGGAACTCACATTACGCCATGTTACTAACCTTTGTCACAAAGAAGTCCACCCCATCCTTCCTCACAAATGCATTCCCACGGTTGGTTGCAGTAGCCATGTCGACAGTTCGGATACTTCTGGCACTGGTTGCAGTTCTCGCCTAGCCAGCCGTAGCGACACTGACACTTGTTAGGACTGATGCAAATTCCATTGGTTTCGTTGCAAGAGCGGCAGATTGCTAGAAGATGAGTCAACAATGACTGATTAGACGAGAACTAATGAAATCCGGTAGGCGGCCTGATGCCTTGCGGCCAAGACCCATCCACTCTTGCGTTGACATATATAATATTTTTCTTGAGACCTTAAGACTGTTGCATGTGCATAGACTAAAGAGAGCGCCTGGCAATCTGTTCCGCTTGATGTGCAACAATTAAGCAAGAGTACTAAATCTGCAGGGCTTCTTAAGTGGCTTTTTAAGTCTGCAGCGCGAAATCTATCAAGTGAGCGAGAGGAGATGAAGCAAAGGCACGCTAGCAGGTAGAATGAATTAATTTGCTGGATGGCGTCAGAAGTGCCCTGGTGGCCAGAATCGCGGCCATGTCGCGGCGAGCCGCTCGGCATAGCTATCGTGAGTGGCGCAGCACTCGAGCCGCGACGGGATGTCCGGCTGTCATCTGACGCGGCACTAGCAGTGACAAGTGAGCACTGAGCCTCACCGCTCCAGACGTGTTGCGTGCTGCTTGCCGATTACCAGCTATCGCACTGCGACAAACTTCCCTAGATCAATATTTAGCCTAGATATGCTGGGTGCCGCAGCCATCTTACTAGTCCCAATCGGATGCACTTGTTCACTTACGTTTGTCACAGTACTCGCCACTCCAGCCAGGATGGCAAATATGCTCGCCGTTGGTGCCGCATTTGTAATGACCAAAGTTATCGTTCCGAGAACTGCATTTGCGCGTGCAGGATTCTCCATAATAGTTATCGGTACAGAGTACTCGATATGAGTAGTGAAGCACCGTGTGGTTGATGCGGTTGGCTTTGTGAGTCCATTCGGCACCAATCTTGAGACGGTCTCTTCGGGATTCGAAGGACCGCGCAACTAAACTTCGAGTCGCTTTTAAATCTGAAAACGAAAGGAATAGGATAATGAGTAAGTCTTAAGTTAGTGATGCCTTTCAAGAACACCAAGTAATGTGTATGGTGCAATTGTTTGTGCGTGCTTCCAATTGCCCTCACCCCCTCCCTCTTCAAGAGCACCTTTCCTTCCTTTATCGAACGAAATGGGAGCATCGCGAGATCGGTGCTCTCACTTTCGCTGCCGACTAGCGCAAGAACGGAAAGAAAGTTGATGAATGAAATGACATTACAGTGAGTACGTCGGCATAGGTATTGATTAAGCTCAGTCGCACGCTCTCCCCCACTTGATGAACGCCAATTGGAAAGTAAATTAAATTGGCATTATCGTCAGAGAAGATCTGCTAGTGCGCGGACGATGTCAAGAGACTAGCCGCGGTAGGTCGTCTTCTTGTAGACTTGCGAGGAACTACGCTTGACCGGCACTTTCTTGCAAGACAAGCAAGGTAGCAAAGCAGTGGCAAGTGCACAGCTTGTGATGGCATGGGGCCAGTGACTGCACTGCAATTATGTGCCAAGTCCATTGCGTGATTCACTCGAGGTGACACCGAACCACGGCGATGCTCCCTTCTACTGCTGATTAGTGTTTGCGCGCACACTTGCAGCGCTACTGCTGTGCGCCAATGTTACCAACCGAGCCGCCACTGCCAGAAGTGTGGACCGAGTAGTCATAAAGTTGATTGACTCATTAGGCAGGCCAAAGTCAAGGCCGCGAGAGGGTCATTCAGTGAGAGCTGTCATCGGAAGTGACCACTGAGTGCTATTGGGTTGCGGTTAAGGCTAAGTAGTGAACCTAGAAGGCGCATCAGCAGCGCTTGGACCCTTGGGTCCTCTTTCTCTCTATTATGCACTAGGCAGCATCTGTTAAGGCTAGACGGAAAAGGAGTGGACTCGACAAGGCGATAACTATAACGCGTACGTGAGAGGCCAGCTGAGCCACGATGCCGGTCCCAACAATACCGCCTGGGTCGTAAGACAAGCCACTTTCTCACGGTCGCGGGCTACTGGAAGCCCTTTAAAAAGCACAAGCCAACGTGTGGCTTGTGAGCTGTTTGCCATCAACTAAAGTGAGAAAGAGAGAGAGAGAGAAAAAAAAGATGACAAAAGGCTGCTAGAGTCAGCTGTAGTAGACCCAGTGTGCTTGACACTGGACATGCGCTCGGACAGATATCCGGACTAGCTTTTGGTAGTCTGTGCAACAAGTAGAATGCGTAACTGCACTCAGCTATTGTGTGAAGCACGACCTAAGAGTCCAGAGTGGTGAACACGGCAGATGGCTTAGAATAGGAAACATGGCAATCACTACATTACTACACTAACAGCTGTGCAGTGAAACCCCGAATAAGAGGGAGCAAGAATAAGATGGTCCATACACTAATTAGACTGCACCATCTTGATGATCCACCTGACAACTGGGGTGGTGTCAACACTCGGTACCGGCATCGGCACCCAACTGCCAACTACCTCACTCCGACCGACCAACTCAGACGAACTCAGAACAATGAAAGGCTCAATGAAGGCCTTTGTGAGGTAAACAAGAGCACCTGCTGACACCATGCCTCGGATAGGGGCCCTTAGGACTCAACCTGAGAAAATAGCAGGAGAGAGACAACTGTGGTAGCGGGAGGAGAGTCAACGCGACGCCAGTTGACATGCGGTCGCTAGCCCGTATCCGAACCGTGCACTCGAGCTGAACCTGCTGGTCTGAGCCCAATACATCGCGACAACGACAGACGAGCCTGCGAGCAAACACCAGCAAAGCCCCTAAGGGTAGTTTCCCACACTAAGTAACTCCAATAAAAGTGAAGTGAGAGAGAAAGAGAGAAGGCATAGACATAGATGATAATAAAATAAAAGGTGAAAGGTAGCGCTCTGTCAGGTGGTTGGGCAGGCCTGGCGGTGGCAGCTTGTGGACAACTAGCGCGCAAAGCGGCTGAGGAGCAAGCGCAAGAAGGAGAGCGGACAGGACAAGAGTGGAGATGTTAAATGGACACCAGCAGTGGTTCGGCATCTCACTGATGGCAGTGATCGAGCGATGGCTCAGCTCACTACGAGATCAGCTGTCGCACGCTGGGTCGCGCCAAGTGCGCTCACTGGAACACTTACGGATAGCAGGTGCGTCGAGAGTAGCGTTATTCCACACTTCGATGATGAGAGAGAAGGTACCCTGGCCATGTGGAAGAGAATGAAAAAATGATTAGCGTTAATGAATCGAGAAGCAGAACAAAGTTCGATTAATCGAATCAGGTTGGTGGGCAACTTACAGGCCAGGTAAAGTTGAAAGGAAATTGAATGGTGTGGTCATAGACACGGTATCCATCTTGGGGATGCAATACGGGCGTCACTCGCTCGCCATATACACAGCCAGAGCTGCTCTCGATGTTTGCTTGATAATTTTTAAAGCAAACACGAAAAAACGTTTGACACTGTTGTTCGCATACTTCTCGATGTTCGAACAGTGTGGTGGCCGTGCTGCTGTTGCCGCAACACCGACCGGATGCATCGCGATTGAGCTCATTGGCAAATTGGTCGAGGCGCAGCTCGAAAATTCCGTGACAAGATGTCTGGGGGAATAAGCAAACACAAGAGTGAGATAATTTTAAAACACATAACTTGGTGACACAAGCGAGCTTTTCACTCTGAAACCTTTGTTAATAAGTTTGCTCGATTACTGAGTCACCTAAAATAGATCAAATTGACTATCTATTGGTAGCATTCATCTGGACTAAAGGTTCATCTGCTATACTTTATCATTCACGCCTATCAATATAGTGGCACTGTTTATGGCAAGTTGGCTGTGTAATGAATTGCTTCAGCTAGCCGCATCAATCATAATTGGCGACAGTAATGAGGCGGTGGTGGTCAGAGTTGTGAAACGATGCCATTGTGCGACGGTGGTGATCACCTACCGACAGAGGCAATTCTAGAGCCTTTTAGCTCCGGGCGCTGCTCAGCAAATCGCGACATCAATCTTGTCTGAAGATAATCTGTTACATCTGAGCAACTAGTGGCGCCCTCGCCGTCTCTAGCATCGAAACCAACTCGTCCAGCCAAATTCTATACTGCCAATTCTGGCATGCAATAAACTCATTCTGCCGGCAATATCGTGCCTGCCATTGAGCATTGTGGGTGCGACAAGTTTCTCTCTCCCATACAGAGCCAGTTGTCGCCGCCACATTCCGGCGTCTTTTCTTTCCCACGCTCCTCACAAGTCGCCTTAACTGAGATGCCTTTACTTCAATGTTTCAGTGGCGTCCACCGTATGGCTGCCGTGTCACTTCAATTACCTCGTTTTCATTGCCCTCCCAGTAACATCGGATCCACTATCAGCTTTCTAGGACCAATGAACCAACATGCACAGAGTATATCAACCTAATATATCAACACGTGTCGATGCTATATTATAGTCTATAACTAAGAGAAGAGATACCCAAATATTTTGGTTTGTACTTACATATGAAACTGTTGATATGAGTAATGTGAAGATGAGTAGAAAGTGATTGAATGAGAATTTGGAAAGACGAAAAGCCACTTGTTGAGATTGATGAAAAAGTGAACAACAGTGAGAGTAAACGCTAGTCCTTGATCGGTGCCTGATGTTGGGTGACCAGCACTGGGGACATGCTGAGAGGTGGTCTACCGTGTGGTTGATGTGTTGGGTGATCAGTGCCGGACAACTACACATGCCTACTGTTTCACAGTCAGGCCTGTTGACCGTAGCTGGTATCATGGTGTGTCTGCACACTGGGCACAACACTGACACTTGGCTCTCGTTGCTGAGAATTGACATTTTTGGATGAGCTTGCAAAGCTGGTTGACGAATTGAGCAGAGTCAGGTGAGTCAGACGAAACAACACATCTCTGGGAACACAAGATGAGTTAAAAATGAGATCAGGAATCAGACTAGCTGAACGCGGGCACTTGACAAGTAAACACAAAAGATTGGAACTCTGGCTACAAGTGATATGGTAGCCAAACACTGAACATCACATCACTTTTTGCCTTATGATGAAGGGTTGATTACTTCAAGAAGGTTGAACAAGCATTGAGCAAAGAATGCTATGCAGGAAGAGATGAGAACGAGGAAACGAGACGTAGTAGAAAAATTGCCACAGGTAAGTGATGGATCAATCGCACGCGCCAAGATGTGAGTGTCTTGGTGGGGTGAGATCACGAGTTGGCGAGAAACAAACCACCAGCACGAGGCTCAGCGGCAGACTGAAGCAGTGAACCACTGGGCAAGCGGTGAGTAGCAAGAGCACTGCGCCCACACGCTATCCATGGGGCGAGAGCACCGCGAACAGACGAGCCCGCTCGAGCATTGCCCGTGCCGCTACCTCGGACCGGAGTCACCACCCGACCCAGTTGCCTTCTCCACCGAGAGGTGGGATTTGCAGACACCTTTTCTCGGGGGGCGGCGATTCGTGACGCCAAGGTGAGCGCCTTTGAGTGTTGGTTCTACCCAAGTCTTAACACTACACAAACGGTAATACTCACCTCTGACCCTTGTTTGTCAATTTTCTAGTTTACCTCTGTACATCTTGAATTCTGATTGCTTCTGGTTCAAAGAGCAGTGTTTGGTGAATTGGGCCGTGGCGCCCGTGTGTAACAATAGGGTCTTGGCGCCCATAAAGCGCTAATACTGATTGCCTAGCTGAAATGGTGATTGTGATGATGATCCTAGCTTTGAGATTGAGCTCTAGTCTAGGTGCGAAGAGTGTGAGCAGTGAAGAGTAGTGAGTAGCAAGGGGCAGCTCCTAGGAGAGGACGTGTGTGAGTGTGCATCTGTCGCACGCACGCGTCCGGCCATCAAGCCGGTCAGGGAACACAAGTTGTCCACATGTTGTCTTGGTCTAGGCTCACTTCCTTTCTTGATCTTTCTTTGCAAATCCTTAGCTTAATTTCCTTTTGAGCACTTTTGTATTTTACTTCAGTACTCTCTTCTCTTGACTTTTCTCCCGCCACACAGGGCCGATAAGGCAAGTAGCAGGAGGAGAGTAGGAACAGTGGGAAGCAGGAAAGACGCAGACCATATGTGAGCTCTGGTGAATGTCCGCGAGGCTGCCACTGCCCTCTTGCTCGTGCTCCTGCCGAAACCCATGGCGTCGCGCTCTTCTCCTTGGCCAGGCCCCAGTCAAAGGAACTACTTTTTATTGACTAAGAAAACGTGCTGCGAGAGCGATTGTACCGTCCGGTCCGCGTCGTGTCCAGAACAGCTGTCGCGGGACAGCCGCCAGCAGTTGCGCACACCTGTCCACGCTCTGGTCCTTGGCCTGCTCTCTTGCCCTGGCCTGTTTCCTTTCCCTTGTGGCTTCTCGCGACCCGGTTGCTTGTTGGTACTTCTCACCACACTGCAAATCGTGCTCAATGCAACAGGGCAAAGTAACCCCAAGTTTCCGCACCAAGATGGGATGGCGCACCCAGACCCAAGTCTAAATATTGACAGATTTGCGGGCAGGAGTGGCTTGTCGAGTGAGTGGCCTGAAGATCTTGTTGAGACTAACCTTAAGTCTTGAGCAAATACACGACGAGAAAGTGTGGTTTGGATCGGGTTAGTTCAAGCTCGCTAAGGATGTTTTGCAACTGTGATACAATCTTATAAGATGGTAACGAATGAAGGATAGCGCTGATCTATGTAAGTCACATCTTTGACCATCTGGCGCGACCAGACGCATGAATGAATGGCGATTGTGAGTGGAAACTGTGTGCGTGTTGGTAGCCAGAACCATTTCTTGGGTCGCTCGTCAAAAAAAAATATGACGAACAGTGGCGGCGATGAGCCCTCTGCGCAAGAGCGAGGCTGTGCGCGTGCGAGCAACTCTCGCTTGGGTCTTGCGCCATATGGCCACTAATGAAGACTCATCCTGCGAGTACACTTTGTCACACCATGGGGCATTAAACTAAGCCAGCGTCCGTCTGGTACGCCGAACAGAGAGGACTAAAAGACTAAAAAACTATGGCACCAAGCTAAGACAGAGACGAGGGTGCGAGACAGACAAGCGCACAGCAGCCCGATCGATCGAGCGTGCCACCCAGCATTGACGTGTGCGCGTGTCGCGCTCACATGTGTGCCGGATATTTTTGCACTTTCTGCATCATCATCATCATATCCGCCTGGCCTCTCAACTAGACCTTGCTTATCCATCCTTTGGATTTATTTTTGGAATGCTTGACATTGGAGCTGCTGTGTTTGGATAAAAAACAAAACTACTTTTGCTTGGCGATAATTTGATGCTAAGAGTGACTACAGAAGACCGAATCAGCACAACAACCGATTTTCAGAATGAAATGAAATGCTACGTAAAAAGGAGTCCACGTGGCAAGACGTCTTTAAGTGGTTCAATGGCTGAAAGTGCTTGCCGACAATCTGTCACTAATAGCACTACTAGAGCCACTACTGCCAGCTGTCTCAACCTTCTGTCGCAAGGAGTGCTCCTTTGTATCACTTTACCTACTACACCCTACCTCTGCTTGTCTCCGGCTAGTCACCAGGCCCAACTTACTAAAGGTTGTTGACTGACTTTCTTCTAGTCGACATCTGATAGTCAACTTGCCTTGCAAAGCAACTTGGATTGTTATCTAAGTTAGGTTAAGTTTCGAAAAACTAATTGAGTATAATGGAAACATTAGGTATTTCTAAGATTTCATATTTATGATTCTGTGGCATACGATGTATCAATGGTGGCGAACCAACAACACACATCTCATAGAACTTTTGTAGTAGAACAGTAACACTGTATTTAATAACTCTCTGTACTCACTACACACTCACCCACTCAGTCATAGTCACAGTAATTAAATTTCTTAATAATCTCATCCACTTACTCTTTGTCGATCCCACAATTCTTACAACACTTGTTGCATTGGACAGTTTCTATAAGCTATCCATACCAAGTTGGATTCCCACTGAATGAATTAACCTTTCTTTCTCCAGTGTCCGTTCAACTCAAAGGGTGTACCATCTAGCCAGTAAGGTGCAAATGAAGGTTGCTAAGTGTCGCCTGTGGTTTTCAATCAATACTCGATGAGTGCAGTGAGTTGCCTTGTTTGGTAAGCTAAACAGAGCGGGCGCTCAGTGTCCTGCTCGGTTAATCGATGCGCCCTGCGAGGAAAGAAGTGCAAGCACAATAGCCATGGGTTCCGTCGGTGTTGTCCGGTTACCTCGGCGGTCAGTGGTGAATGGACTCACGATTTATGGTGGCACTGCTCGCGCCGGCCAACCGCACGCGCACAAAGTGAGCTTGCTTATCTATTTTCAGTGCCAAATTTAGACAATTAGACTACGTCTCAGAGGGAGCAATAATGCTGTCCACTGTTTCCTGTGGCTATTGTTCTCGCCGTTACGAGTGGCTCCTAATTGGAAGTCTCTATCTGATGGTTCCCAATTTGATCTCGCGACGCTCGGGACAGACTCCCAGCAGTGCGGGGATGCTAGTAGGAATCTGTCCGAGTTCTAATTGATAACTTGCTTGCTCGCACCACTCTACTCACTCTGGCACACGGCTCGCTTCATTCGCTGGCGGAGATTGATTTATGATACACCTCCACTTGGCGCGACACTTGCCTTTCAAGTTTAATTAATTTTAATATTTATTAGTCATATAAAATGTGTAGACAATTACTACAGCACGGAGCTGACAAATTAACAATGAGAGAATTCTCGCTCGCTCTCGCATGTGCAGTGATAAATTGGAGACCATTTCTGGCGGAAAACTGGCTTGACCCGAGTGGTGTGACAATTAAAACCTGTGCGTTGAGAAGCAACTGGCTGAGCATCGACATTTGACATGAGCATGAGACTTAGCATTGAGCGAGCGATCTCAGCTCACTACCACTTGCTACCTTTGGGACTCACATTAGTGCTCGGTACCTCTCTTGACACCTTCTCAATGTGGTCCCATATTCGACCTTAGACTGACCTTTTGATCGATTTATTTCAATGCATTGACAAAAGACAGTCTGTGTTATAGAGTTGCTGTGATGTAAAAAGAGGCCAAAGGGCAAAAGGGCACCCAGTGATGCCTGGGTGACCTTTGCTTCGCGCTAAGGACAATCGTGCGACGCGCTTCACCGCATGCTCAGCCCTACCTGAGCGGACATCTGTTGCAAACGGGAACCGAACTAAGAGGCACTTGGCGGTACTACCGATCCGGTACATGGTCCCTCGGACTCAGCGCTTGACTATTCCAAGATTGTGCTTGTCCAATGACCAGTTGCTCTCTTCTGATGACTTGTCTCACACTCATCGTTTCTACGGTTTTTGTCTAATGCACTTGCGCATGTGTTTTCTAAATGCTTACAATACAATGATGAATCAATCAAGTCAAACCACGTTGCGTCTAAATATTTGGTTACTGTTTTTACTTAGCAATTAGAGTCGATAGGTCCGGCGCGGAAGAGAGGGGTCAGTGTGGCGCAGCGTTCTGACTGTTGGTCGGCACGCAACAGGCCGCATGCGTGTGTGGCGAGAGTAAATTAATTAATTAATTAAAAGGCTTTGCTGATTTTTTTTCATTTGACGGTTTTCTATTTTCTATGTTACTTA
>WURS02428528.1:0-16062 GCA_011762765.2 Rhinocypha anisoptera | reverse complement strand
ACCTCTGTTCTTCCAAACTTTATGGTCCGACCTTATACAAGAAAATATTTTTCAAATGGCCACCCTTTCTTATTGTTCCAGAATGGGCCCCCCCCCCCCCCTTTCCAGTGCCATTTGGGAAGATTTATGACCCTCCCAAGTTTGACGAACACATTCTGTCCACCAAGTTTTGGGAAATATTCTCTAATGTACCCCTGGTCATTTCCCTCAGGTGCCTGAGATTTTCAGATATAAATTAAAATATTTATGCACTTTTTGATATATTTTTGTATGAAATAATTGAAATATTTAGGTACTTCTTGGTATCAATTTTTCTGAAATTATCAAAGAAAGTAAATATGGAGTTGGATATATTTCCATATGAAATATTTTAATTCTGCTTGATCGAATCTCCACTGCCTCACTTGGAGGGAAAAGGGCGATGTGGATTAATTGTAAGGGCTGGCCCTGATTACAAGAGAATGCTACCTGCTAAATAATTGTTGGCATATTGAATTAAGAAAAACTTTGTATTTTCCCCATCAAATTTATTCAAACCACAACCAGGTTTCGATGCATAACGTCATCATCAGGACACCTGATGTTGACATTATATGATGAAACCTGGTCATGGTTTGAATAAATTTGATGTGGAAAATACAAAAGTTTTTGTTAATTCAATATGAATTGCTGTTTCTACCAAGTTACGCCTGAAACAACTGATTTAATTGTTGGCACTTAAAAGGAAGAATGCAGTGCCTACTTTTATCCTCTGCGCAGCCGTCACAAAAAAAATGAGGCTGCATCAGCTGAAGGATTAACCCTTAGGTTGTGGAATACATATATCTGTATTTTGGCGGGTGACTGCGAAGAATACGGATATGTATGACCATTCTTTTTTTAAGTATGCATGATCCTTTTTACCCTCTCCAAATTTTATAGCACGACCTTTCAAAGATAGGTTAGAACGGTCACACTCTTATTGTTCCAGAACAGGGCATCCCTTTCCAGTGACATTTATGACGGTTCACGACCCTTATGCAAGTTCGTCAAAAGCCTTCCGCCCACCTACTTTTGGGAAATATTTTCCTGACCCACCCTCATCATTTTCCTCAGTTGCCTCCACATTTTGATAAAAATCGAAGTATTTACATACTGTTTGATATTAATTTGATCAGATATTATCAAGGAATGTAAATATGGAGTATAATAAAGAGAGCTTTCTTCTTTTACAATATGGAAAATTTTCAAAACACTACACCCAAAATCATATTTTTTAGCTAAGTCTACACGTTGAAATTCAATAAACTTTTTGTTGATTAAACCTAAATAACAAAAATAAAGATTGAATTTCTTAGATTAAATGCTGAGTTCACAGAATGATTTTTTCCAGTTTCTAAATAGTTTGATTAATCAGATATCAAGTAATAAATAGTATAATGGTCAAAAATAGTTGCAGAGTTACATGAGTTGTTTCTTTACATGGATGTCTAAAATTTATAAATATAATTTTTTTATACATTGTAACTGAAAAACAACCGATATTATTTCACAAAAGTGGCCTCAATTCAATGTATTTAAATAATGTATCGTAGATAGAAGATACACTGAGGAGGCCGTGACATGGTGGATTTCCATAATGAAACAGTATAGAGATTATCACTTTGTATATTTCCACAAAATAAAGAGAGCACTGAAGACATGATGATAAGCATCGAAACCAGTTGTTTTTTCAGTGCTCTCTTTATTTAGTGGAGATCTATAAAGTGATAATCTCTATATTATTTCAATGTAGAAAGAAATGATTCTTCCCTGTGCCTATTTAAAATACAGTGAACCATGACATGATAGATGGCATTTAAAATGAGCTTCCATGAGAGAAGAACCACACCATTATTTAATTCTCACAAAGAAAAACCCCAAAAGTAAAAGAAGGTCTAATATCTTTTACCTTGCGAGTTTTCTGATTGGAGGTACTTTTGGCAGCAGAAGAAGCTGATCCAGGACCACCATCTTCATCCTCAGCTAGTACACCATAGGCATGGGCTGCAAATTTATGACCTTCAATGTCTGAAAGTAAACTTCGAAGTTCTTCCACTAGACTTCTACCACCAATGACTTCAAATGAGTTGACAGGAGTTGATTTATCCTGTTTTTTATCTTCCCATCCGAGAGTTTTTCCTAGAGCCAGGGCTTTCTCCACATACTCCTGAGCTCTCCCATAAAGAGACCAGGACTCTCTCCATTTCCTAATTCCAGCTAAGCTCAGAGCTATGTAATAGCACCTGCATGGATAAACAGACGATTTAATATTATAAAATTTTAGGAAAAAGTGGAACTGATTTCAGTGGGCTGTAATAAAAAAGATGGTTAGTTTTTTATTAATTTTGTAATTTTTATTTCTATGCATGCTAAGTCTATTCCATGACCATCCATAAGACATGCATGTTGTTCATGTTAAAATTTCTACCATTTCTGGCCCTCTATTCTGATGCGTGAATTTTCATGTGCCATTGGGATGAGTACTAGGAGAGTTCTACTCTCATCTATCGAACTAAACTTGCTATTGAAGACTTGTGGTATCTTTAGTGTATGAATATTCTTGGATATTAGAAAAGAATTCCTTCAATTACCAGTGTTACAGATCCTTTTAACAGATATTCTCGTGTTTTTTCAGTATACAGATATTCAAGTAGTTAAAGACACTACATATTTATGTTTAGTATCTAACTGATTAAGAGATTTAAGTCCCAGGTACTTTCTATACCCCTTTATGCCATTTAAATGTTTTTTTTTGGCTTGCTTTTCCAATATTCTACTTTGTAAGATTCTCTTAAAATTCTCTTTACATCTTACTATCTCAGCCATCAACTTTACCAGGTTTTTTTAAAATTTCTATTGACAACTTCCCATTCTTATCTGCCATACTTGTTGTCTTCCCACACAGCCTTTTAGTTTACAGTTTTCTTCAACCATATCAAACCTCCTATTTAGAGCCATCATTTTTCCTCAAATACCAAGTTGGAAACTGTTGAAATGTCATGTTCCTCATTTATGCTCAATTTTCATTTATACAGCACAGGAACAAATAAAAATTCAACGAAAAAGTTCAACTAAAAATATTGCTGAAAACAATATGTAGGATTTGGTGTTTTCCTGGTGCACAATTCTGGTGAAGTCTTCTTGGTTTTTCCACCCGGTTAGGGTTTTCAGCTGCCAGATCATCATTTCTACATTCCTTATACTCTACAGTCCTCTTAGGATCAGGTCATTTCTGAATGGCTGTTGCTTGCAATTTATTTCCTTCTCTCTCTCTTTATTTTCAGGAGCACAGGCTTCCACAATTGGCTGAGGGTGTACCCTCCGTCAAGGTTGAAGTATTTTCTTTTCAGTTAGATTTCTATTGCTTCCTTTGTCAGACGGTCCCAATAGCTGTTTGCTCTGCTAATTAATTTAGCTTTGTCAAAAACACTCTGATGGTTCTGGGTGATGCTGTGCTCTGCAATGGCTGATTTTTCAGGATAGTTGAGTCTAAGGCATATCTTGAGTTCCTTAATTTGGGTTTCCATCGTCCAGCCTGTTTCCCAATGTATGCTTCCTCGCACTAGCACGGGATTCAATTAACTCCCGGAGCCGTGAGTCCCAGACGGTCCTTCACTTGGGCCTTTTCGTTTCTCTGGTGGTTTATGGACTCTCTATTTTGTGTTTCCTCAATATCCTTGAGAGTTCTCCCACGATGGTGGAGAAATGCAGGAGGCAAGCTCTGGATATCTGTTTTTCTTTCAATGCAGAGGTATTTTCTGGGATTTGGTGGTTTCCTTTGTGGGCCTTCTTCAGTTGAGCATTGCCGTCAGACTTTTTGAGGGCCAAAAATATGTCCCTCTCGGTGTATCCATCTTGGCGAAACATCAACTTTAGGTGTTAAAGTTCAGAAGGCAGGCTCTCTTTGTCCGTGATAGATCGGGCTTGGTGGACGAGGGTGGATAGGACTGCTCTCCTCTGGGAGTGGGGGAGGGGGGGAGAGGTGGGGGGTGTGACTCTGTCCAATCAATTAGATAGAGATACACATGTGTCATCTTCCACATGTTCTGTCTCCTTTGTGGTTAATCTGAATATCAAAGAAGGGCAGGCTCTCGTTTTTCTCAATCTCCATGGTGAATTTGATGTTTGGGTGCTGCTTGTTCATATGCTTCAGGAACTCATGGAGCATCTCAATTCCATGGGGCCAAACAGTGAAGGTATCGTCCATGTATCAACAAAAATGTTTTGGTTTCAGCTTCACAGAGGAGAGCCCTCTCCTCAAAAGTCTTCCATGAAGAAATTTGTGACTGCTGGTGAGAGGGGTGAGCCCATGGCGACACCATCTGTTTGTTCCTAGAATTTACCATCATGCAGGAAATACGTATATCTGAGCACGTGGTGAAATAGGCTCACGATGTTCTTGTCGAAGCATGCTTCCATAAGCAGGATCACTTCCTTCACAGGGACTCGAGTGAAGAAAGAAACTACATCAAAACTGACTAGGATGTCAGTCATGTCCAGTTGAATATTTTGGAGAGTTTGGACGAACCCTGTAGAGTGGTTTATATGGTGTTCACATTTTCCTATGAATGGGGTGAGAATTCAGGTGAGCTGCTTGGACAGGTGATAAGTAGGCAAGCCAATGATACTTGCAATAGGCCTCAGGGAGCCTCCATCCTTATATATCTTCTGTAATCCATAAAGGCAAATGCAAAAATGATGACCCAGCATCAACACCCTGAGGATGATGGTGGAGTTAGCCATTGAAAGCTCGGCAGTTGAAACCCTAACCCAGTGGAAAACCTGCAAAGACTTTACTGAAAACAAGTTTACTATAACATGTCTGCTGCTAGTCTTGAATACTTAGCAACCTGGCTCATGGTGTGTCATACCTACAGAAGGAAAAAGCAACATTTAACATTGCAATGAAAAAAGTTATGTGCTACTTCTGGAACTCTATCATGGCAATCCATCTATAAAATCCAATATATATATAACTTTATTAAGGCTAAACCCAGCTCTGCCAATGCAAAGTGAGAAATAGATTGTGACCCAGACTTCTAAATACTAACATAAAAATAATATGAAAAATACTCTAACACATTAAAAAATAGTAAGATACAGTAATAATTTATTGACAAGGATCACATTTTTGGTCTAGCTCCCACAGATCAGATATTTGTTATAGTTTGAAAAAATGGGAGTGAAAGATTCTACATTTCATGTTGAAAATCATCTCTGAGACCAAAAACTTATAGTTTGTTTCAGGCTTAAATGTTTGATTGGTTTCACAATAAGATAAATATTCAGCTTTTTAACATGTGTAGTATACTACAAATGTGTCAGTTTGTCATTCTCAAATTTTAGAAAGACATCAACCACATACCTAAAAGCTTTAAATGCCATAATTTTTGCTTCAAGATCCTGTTGGTATTGAAAATCTTCTTCCAAACCAGGTAATGACTGAAGTTCTCCCAAATTCTGAAGAATTATCTCATATAACCTGGTCAAATCTTGTGGCCGGGTACGTTTAGCATCATTGCTGCCAGCCTGAAAATAGCAGATAAGTATAATATCAAATAAAAGGTAGATTTCAGTTTAAATGCTGTAATATGCACCTATAAAATTTAATTCCATCCAGAAATACATTTCAACCTAAACATAAAAATATAGTAATCAACTTTTATTTCTAATTTTAGTAACTCAAACTCAGATGCATCAGTTTTAATAGTGTTATAAAAAAGCCATTAGCTTTCCAAGGATTTTAACTTTTAAATAAAATATTTTAAATTCAATTTATTTTATACCCCAAATTTAACGGGATACTTTATCACAATGCAAGAGTTTTTATACTGGAAAAATGGCACTATTTATATTTCAAGAAACACACCTTGGTAGGATTAAGACACTAAAGAACAAACCTCTGGTTTCTCTGTTTTCAATACTTCTTTCACAGAATCTGCCATGAGTAGGTTCCTCTGGATGGTCCTGGTGAGACGAATGTACATCAAGTAGGAATGGAAATACTGCATGGAAGACACTGGACCACTCCCAGTTTGGCCACGTGTCTTGAAATTCTGAAAAAAATTGACAAATTTTAATGACAAAAATGGAAATTCAACATATAGGGAGAGAGAAATTATTTGCCCAATTTTTAAAGTGAAAAGCCTATGCTACCAAAGCTATACATAATTAAAAGATTTATAAATGCCATTAGTCCCACTTATAGAAAAGCTGAGTGCAAACAATGCACTACAAGGAGAGAAATCAGAGCAAGTGGGATCCTTCACCTACCTTTGAAGCAGAATGGCTTGGGACAGAAGAAGTTCCATGTATATTAAGCATAGATTAGCTCAAGCTAAGGGAGAATTCAAGTCAAAGAGGCAACTGCTATGCTCAAGGAAGATATTACTACAAACATGGAAGAAATATGTAAAAACGTTCATATGGAGCATGACACTCGGATCAGAGCTGAGGACCATTTTAAAAGCACACAAAAGAAGAATACCGCAGAAGTCTTCAAAACATAGTGCTACAGAATTCTAAAGATCAAGTGGAAGTGTAGAACTAGGAAGAAGAAAATGTACAAAAGAGTGGTAAAAGATTAATCGACTTGGAGTACAATAAGAACAAGACGTAGGAGGATAGGACACACCCTGAGGCATAATGAATTCAATGTAGAATATACAAAAAGAAAATAAAATAAAATGGATGACATTGTGAAGAAGGCTGAGGGACAAATATATAGGGTAAATTACAAGATATGTTAAAAAGAACTACCAAGGGGTATGAAAGCACTAGATAGAAAAGGACTGAGGACTGCAGTCAACCAATCTTAGGATTCAAATCCCAATAATGTCACAGCAGGACATAAACTTAATGAAAACTAACTTTAACCAGCAGGAGCTCATGTCATAGATATCAAGAAGCCTATGTTGGGGGTGGTGAACCTATGGCACATATGCCTAGAGTGACAAGGGGGATATTATTCTGGCACGTGGAGCTGGGAGCTTTATACAAGGTGGGTTCCATGCTTGCTCACAGTAGATCATACTCATTCCTATGGAAATTTCTGAAAAGATCTTATTTAGTACGAATGAAGTTGATTTTGAGTATATTTAATAATATGGATGAAACATATAGTCACCATTATGCACAAGAATCCAAACAGCAGTCTGAACAAACAGTGACAGAAGCCTACTGTTTGGCTTCAAAGAAGGTTATGTCAGTTCCAATCACGAATAAGGATATTGCATCAGTCATTTTCCTAGTTGCCAGAATTTAATACTCTGGGAGTGGCAGACTACTTTCCAACTACAAATCTAAGAATGACAGGGGGCAAGGTGGAGTGTTGAGGTGGTCTTCCCACCCAGGGAATTCCTGTCACCAAAATACCCCTTCTTCCTCACACAAGTGGCCATGAATTGTAAATATGGCAGGACCAACTATGTATACTCCTGGACCCTCAGGGGTTTTGAAAGTCAAAGACAATGTACAAAGTACACACAAAAGCAATCAATTTCAAAATCTAATTTTAAATTTCTGATAACTCCTTTGCACATATTCAATGGCAACATGCTGAATGTTAAGGAATAAAAATGGAGGAATTTAGCAAGAAAACAGTTAAATTAATTAAGCAAAGGGTAGAGAGCATTAGAATTCAGTCTTGAATTTTCAACCAAATGTTTTAATACTCAATATGGATAATGTGTCAAGATACTATACTTAAATAAATCTGTGCTGAAATATTACATTTTAATAGTATTACATTTTTTTCCTTATGAAATTCATTTTTAAATAGAATATTATATTTTAAATCAAATGTTCACATTCATTTTGATGGTGGGTAGGAAAAAAGTAATGATTCTGTTAAATAATAATGTTGTCTTTACTGATCAGGCAAAATTAGGACCTCATGTTCCTCTCTTACATTTAACCTTCGAACAATTACAGTTTAAAAACACCCATACCCGAAGCGGGACTCGAACAAGCGACCTTTGGGTTAGCAGGTGGACACTCTGCCCACTAGTCTAACCCGGTCGGAAAAGATAAAATGAGATAGCAAAAGAAAAAATCCTTGATAAATTGATTTTTTTCAGTTTTGTAGCATTCTAGCTCATGAACCTTTTGAGGAAACAACACCAGTATGCAATAAAGTGCAGTAAACCACAGTTTTCAATCCGAATGTTGGTTTGATAAAAAAGAGTAGAGCTCACCTAGTACTAAATCTAACATGTGATTCACGCTTCAGTATATTTTTTTAAGTGCAGTAAAAATTTAAAAATATACCTACTGGATCAGAAGCTTTTAATTCTTCTCTAACAGCTTGAACAGCATCCTTACATTCCATCAAGTGAGCTTCAAGTAAAGAAATCCGTTGCGCATTATCGCCAGCTGGACAGTGGGCTAATGCTTCCCCAAGTTCTCTTTCAGACATTAAAAACAGCCGAACTCTCTCAGGACGGACAGCGACTTTACGTCCCCTCCATTCAACTTCCTCAAGAACTGTTGCTCGCTTTTCCAATGTCTGGGTCAAAAGAATCTAAAATGCCGTGGAAACAAAGAAAAAATCTATAGAAAACATAAATAATTTAAGGACACCATTTTTTCACTTGAACATTGTCTTCAGTTAATATGATATCTATGCAAAAAATCCAGTCATATGTAGAATGTCTTTCTGATAAGAAATCTTCAATCAATGAACAACAACAAATTTGTAGACTACAATGAATACATTGTATTCTACAAATAGTTCATTTTCTATGATAGAGGTTTTTTATATTATACAATTGAATATTTACTCAATGATCACAAATGTTATATTCTACCTTATTTCCTATTGATGCACAAAAATTCTTCAAGTTATTTCAGTCAAGGCTTTTGCCAAGTTTTAGAAGTTTCCAAGAAATCATAGTCATATTTATGTAGGTGTAATGTACCATACCATATTTCCTTATGGACAATTTTTTTGGAGAGAACAAGAATATATTCAGATTTATTTTTACCCTCAAGAATAAAAAGAAGTACATAGCAGGAGGTTGAATAAAGTGGGTGGGAAATCACTGTTAAGTCAGATTTTGAACAATATCTGCCAGACACTCAGCACTGTGTCCACAGGGATACTGTTATGGTGGAGTAGCCACCCCCCCTGATCATCACAATGCAGGAAGTTTTCATTTCACTGTCCCACGCAGTTATTTTACTACTTCAATGTAGTTGAGTTGGTTAACTGTGCTACCTTGAGGGACAAATTCATGGTGAAAAATCCTCTTAATGTCAGAAAAAACATAACAGCATTGTTTTCAAGTTGGATCTGGTCTACCTTTCTTTCTCCAGTCTTGATGATGAAGTAGTCTTCCACTGGCTTATTTAATGCTAGATTTTTGTTCTGTACCCAAAATATCACATTTGTAATCTGTGATGCTTTTTGACAAATCCTGATTGATTTCTGTTCATTCAATGTCAGGAATTTCAGGATAATTCCTGATATAAATTTTAAATGATGGATGGAATGGATAATATGTTTTAATGACTCATCAAAATTTAACCCTGGTTGGTAGCTGGTCTTATATTAATAATGATGAAATAAAAGTATTAACTTAATAATCGGGTAGATGTATTTATAAATAAACTAACTAACAAATTGTCACATTCCTCTGATACTTCTAATGTATGAAAATGGGTTTAGTGAGTACATAGTGATGGTACTAACTTCAGTCAACTACTAACAACTGATGGCCATCATGCTATTACTATTATTATTTTACAGTTTATTATTTTAACTTAATCATGTAGTTTATTGTAAAAATTAAGTATAAATATTAAAAAGGCTTTCTGATACTTGAATAATTTGAACCTTAATTTTCCCTCCATATAATTTCCACACACACCAGCATAGGTTTGGCAGTTTTGACTTAGAAAATATTAGTTTTGATAAATGTTAAGATAGGCAACATACATCTAAATTTGCAAGGAGTCCACCCTGTCCCTGTCCTCTCATATGTAGTAGATCATCAATTGCACTTTCATCGCCAATGTTGTAAGCACAATATCTAAGGCTAGGTGAGAGTTCTTCAACTCTTTCTTTATACAATGCTTGGTCTTCCTCTCCAAGGGCAGATGCTAATTTTTCATAAACCATCCTGAAAATTAAGAAAAATATTATGACTACAATGATACTTGTCAATATCCAACACATTTTAGATTACGATAATTGCACAATCTGCATTTAAATTACAAAAAATGCTATATTAGACAATATGTGAGATAATTAGCAGTTTAGGTCCTCATGATTAAAAATTAATTATTCTTAAAACCTATACATTTAAGTGCAACAAACAGACCCAGAATAGCTTGAGAAATTATGCATAACTCAGGATTTTCACATGAAGGAATGATGGTAATTAATAATAATCACCTGAAGAATTAATTGTAAATGATCCAAGACATTAAAATGCATGATAAAAGAATATTTAAGAAATAAGGATAAAACCTACTGGGCTTTCTTTAAGTCCTCCATTGCTGGTTTCCACATTTGAAGCTCAAAGTGTAGAGAACCATTAATCCAAGCAGAATATGCTTCAACTTCCAATTTTGCTCTTGCATCACAAATTTCACCCTGAAATATAGAAATCAAATGAAAAACTTCACAATGAGAATCTTAGAAACAATAAGCCATGCAGTATGTCAATAGTATTTTTTCTTATTGCTTATCCCTTCCTTCAAGTTTTCCATTTTTATAATGATATTGGGAGATTAAACAGTCATGTCTTGGAAATTGAGAATCATCCTTGCTAGTTAATTTTCAAAGAAGGAAAGCTCTTACCACTAATTTTAACTCTTAATTGTTTGCATTTATTTTTTCAATGTTTTTTACCATATTGTACCCTTGTCATACCCATGTACTTCCATTTGTTTGATAATATAAATTCTTGAGATTTGTATAAAAATAAATCAACATTTTATGACTTGCTCATTTACTATATAATTACTATGTAATGTTATTTGAGGATAAAAATACGGAGCTAATTAGAAAATATTTTGAAAAAATCAAACTCAGTAAAGAGAAACAACTACTACTCTTTCGTTAATAATATTTCAATGAAAGTATTTCAGAGATAGTACCACCAATATTTTAAAGTATCTCTATTTTACAAATTTTCAGTCTGTTTTTAAATAACAAAAGGCTATATGTATTATGTTAAACTAATCCTATAGAAAATCATGCCAAATACATTTTGAGAGATAAAAAATCTAAACTGTACCATCTTTATGTCTCATTTGTCTAATGCTGTCTATTTAAAAAATGTACATACATTAATTTCATAAATACACTTTCACTCTTAAGATATCAGGACAAAAATTCTGCTTAATGTACCAACTTCTGTCTGAATAGAGAAAAATTTCTCCACTGGAACATTTTAAAATTAGATTAAATTTCTTTAAACAAAACATATTCTGTAGGTGAAGTTATAAACTATTGTAAATGACTATATTTTCTAAGCCAACCTGATGTGCCTAATGTATTCATGTAATATCACATTACTTGAGCAAATAAACTAAAATAAAGTATGTAAAATTGAGAAAAATACTACTATGATTTTGAAGGCTCTTTTCTTCATATTTCTATCTTTGCCTACAGAAACAGGACTTAGAGGTTATCTTTCAAGGTTCTGACCATCAGGGTACCCAAGGCGGTCCCTTAGCCACGCCTATTAACCCATCAGCATATGAGGGCTGTAAAAAAGAGAAATTCAATAAAATATACTTACGCCACTGAGTTTCTGCAGCTGAAGTGCATATTTAGATGCTTTTCTAAGTCTACTCAGGAGATGAAAATGTTTTCGAGGTTCCGTGTTGGCTTCTTGCCTTAACTGCATCCCATATGCCCAAGCTCTTTCAGCCATCATCAAAGGTATGTACAGGAATCTACATTTCAAAACATGCATATTACACTTGTCTAGAGTTACTTTAGGAATTATCTCCAGTTTTTACACCAAAAATAAGTACCATACTGCCCCTGCCCCAAAGAATAAGTAGGCTTTCTATGTGGGGTTATTCACCTATCACAACCTAAATAGTGATAGGTAATTTACTTGTGCACCATTCCTTAGCACACTGGTTTGAATATCTTCAAGATGGGCTTTTCTTTTTCTATAACACAGGTTTTTGCTTTAAGAGTTTTAAATCTCAAAACCTTTTGACTGAACTAAGAAACAATCATTTTGATTAGAAGATATGCACAAATTATTAATTTTCATGAAAATTGTCATAAGTAAATATTTATTTGAGAATTATGGGGAAATTTGAAAATTAAACGATGAAGAAAATTTCATAGCTTAAGTGTTACTATTACCTTCTGCTATTCTGTAATTAATCATACTGACCTTTCATCCTTCACCATAGTTTCTGTGATTTCTTTTTTCTTAAAGTGACGCTTATCTCCTTGAGTCACACGCAGAACTTTTCTTAGTCTTCTAATTCTTCTAGAACAATAGCCCCTAGAAAAAACACAAGATAAACAAATTGAATTATTGATCATTAAGCAACTAAAAAAATTTTGGTGAAAAATGCCTTGATATCTTATGTATGACTTAGGGAGGCATAAATATAGCTGAGAATGCAACAATGTCAAAGTTGTGATTTCACAGGTTCACCAAGCCCCTAAATTGTTCCATCAAACAGGCATGTCAATACAGTGTTGCAATAACTCTGTTTATGCTGGTGCACGTAATAGCACAGAAGACGTAGGGTGAAGTTGTTTTGATTTGCACTTGTGACTGAAATTTGGTGTTGTAAGTTTAAAACCTTCCATGGCATAGCAATGACTTACACATAAACGATAAAGAAATAAAAACATTAAACCATAAAGACATACTACAACAACAACCTGTAACAGGTTGATGTAAAAGATTCTGAAATGCAACCAGATCATACCTCTATAAAATAAAGAAACTATAAAATTGTCACTCTGTTTAATATACTATGTCAAAAATAACTAGGCATGTAACAAAGGAGATTGCTTATAAGTCTCATTTAATAGAGCTAATCACATACATGACTTACTATGAAAGGGGTTAGAAGCTGAATAAAACAGGGAGGAAATTGAATAAGTAGCTCTGTAAGAAACAATCTCAAGCATAACTTTGTGGAAGTCCTTTATAGTTGGTGAACTATAAAAATTAGAATCTTAACAATCACTTACATTTTCTTATTTTTTATCATGACCATGGTTTCATTGCAAAGAAACATCATCCGGTGAATCATACAGAAAATACTCTTAAATATATAATACACCAGCAAGAAGGAACGGAAGGAGGTGGAGGAAAAATGTTGGATGGATGTGGGTGATTAGTGGGGGATAAAGGAAAGCTTCAGATGAACTGGGAATGGGTTGGAAGGGGGTGTCAGGGGCTGCTGAGGCTTACCTGGGGTGGGGTCAAAGGTAGGGGAGGGGTGGTTTGGATATGGGCTGAGTAAAGAGCAGTAGGGGGGAATGAGAGAGGTGCAAATGATCATTAAGCAGTGAACCATCTTTAGATTTTACATGACTCAAAATTTCCAGCTCCTCCAAAAGGATCTAATCTGTCCTTTTCTTTCAATAATGTGTCTTTATTGGGGTCATCATAATGGTCCCTTCTTCCATCTAACCCATCAATGTGCAAAACACAGGAGATGAAGACACTTGTGCGAGCACAGTCCAGTTTGGCGAAGCAGGAGTCATGAGCGTGAAAAAAGTATCCTTGAGCCGACTGGGTTAGCCTGGTGGGTAGCATGCTCGTTGGTTAACCCAAAAGGTTGTGGGTTCGAATCCTGCCAAGGGCATGGATCTTGTGTTTGTGCATATGGGTTTTTCAAGGAGTTGAAGAGGTGCAAAATGACCATAGCCGTCAAAGCACCCAATGAACAAAAATACTACTACTAGAAGTAACCTTGACGTTCTTCCACTTGGGTGACAAAGTTTCTCCCCATCTGTCCCATTTAAATGGCATTACAATTAAAGCAATGCAGAGAATAAATGCTGATTTGCTGGCCAATATCTTCCTTATGCTTGGTAGATTCACATAGATTTCCCAATGTAGTTTTGTTGCAGAATGCCACTCTCATCCCACTGACACACACCCTTGTAGGGAGATACATGGATGTAGAAGTAGCTACTGTATCTTCAAAGAGACATTTTCCATGAAAGAAAATCCTTCACCATTCCCACGTGTCCTCTAGTTCTTCTTCCTTACAGGAATAGGTCACAGCCTGTTACGGCTTCATTTTCACCATCTGGTCATAGGTCTTCCCACTCTTCTCTTTCCTGATAGTTATATTCTATAGCAATTTTTTGGAATACTCTCTCTTGCCATCCTTATCAAATGTTCTTTCCAATTTGCATTGTAATCTTCCAGTTTTTGTACAATGAATTGAGTACCTATCTCTTCCCTTACGTCTCTGTTCCTAAGTCTATCTGCTGTGGCATAGCCTTTTACCGATCAGAGGAATTTAATTTCTGATGCTTTGTTTATCTGAGGTCCTTCTGTCTCATTGTCAAGCATTTTGATCCATAGAGCGAAGTGGGAATGACCATTATTTTACAATATTTTATTTGAGTTTCTTTTCTAGTTTTACCTTTTAAGGTTCTTCTTATTATTCTGCATAGCCTCTGCAAAAAGCTAATTTTATGTTATGTCTTCTTATGTTCTCTTTTTGTGGCCTACATATTTCATATTTGGGACAGCTTCCTTGTGCAGGGTATCCAGAAAATACAACTAGGTCAACAATGGTTATTTGATAACTGATTATATATTTATTAATATTTAGAATAAACTTTTTATTGAAATTGAAACCCATTCACAAGAAACCATTTTTCCTTTGAAGCATCATCAACTTTCCCATAATTTTGCAAAGTACCATACTGACATTGTGCATAAGAATTTCTCCTTTCTCAATAAAATAATTCTCTTGCAGTAAAATCAGGAGCGTAAAGGATAGGGATTTAATATTTTCCAAACAAAAACATTTAATACCAGTATGCACAGGGCATGATCACACGGAGTGCATTGCTGGTAAGTTGCTCAACTAGGGAAATGTTCAATAATTTACAGATTTCAGTTAAACAGTTCTTAAAACTGCAGCCTGTTGCAGATATTGTATACATTTGGATGAATGGTTCATGATATTACATTTTTCGTTAATTTATCAAATCTACAAACACTGAGTTGCATTTCATAAACATGTGGAGCCTTAGGGTTGAATAGCAGACTGGACACTACAAATGGAATGTTGTTCTCAGCACATAATGTAAACTGTACTTCAATGTGTGGTTTTTAACCCTTTAGTGTGGAAGCCCCAAACTGAAATGCAGTCCCTTCATAAAAGTGCATGAGGAGAAATTTTGTCCCTCTCTACGGACCTTGTTTTTAGGAGCGTTTGAAAAATATAAGTTCCCAGGCATAAAATTTTCCCCTCTTGTACTCTTTTCAGTGGGGATCTAGACATTTTCCCGGCAAAAAGGCACTGGTGACCTCTCCTGCGGTCGCTTCGAGTCCCTCTCACAGCATGCTTTTGTGATCAAATTTGTTTATGAGCCATGGTTTTTAAAAGAAATTTATAATTAAAATTCTACAAATATAATGTAAGCAATGAATTCCTTGTGACTAGCTGTGCATGTGCAATTTATAAAAAAATTCTATTGTCAAAATTAACTAAGATCTTGTTTTGAAGGCCTTGTAAGAACAGATTGTTCTCGCAAGATTTGAGAAATGTTATGCACGCATACTAATAATACTAATTGTTGAAAATATTTAAAGAAAATAATACCGTTGAAAATATTTAAAGAAAGGCTGGGAGAATAATGTTACACAGGAAATAGAGCAAATAAATATATTGAGACTGTTGTAGTGATATGTATATTTATTGTGAAACGATTTGTATTCAGAAGTCTAACATTGTCCTGCACATTGTGGAAAATGTACTACTATTTTACTTTGCATGCGGATTGGTTCATTCTGAGTGCAAGATGTTTCTTGACATTTGCATTTGGGAGTGAATGTGAATGTTTGGTGGTGGCTCACC
>WURS02428517.1:0-16062 GCA_011762765.2 Rhinocypha anisoptera | reverse complement strand
CTGTGTCTCTGTTCGTTCCACTAGTGTTCGAACCAATATTATTCACATTGTGAACCTTTTCGAAGTGATTATATATAAATATACATATATATACGCGACTTTGTTGACGTCATGTAAAGAAGGATGCGACTCTTCTTCAACCGTGGCAGCACTGTAGCTGATGATGGTCGTGGTGGCCATCTTTCCCACTTCGTGTTCATTTTTATTCGTTTTCCGTTCTGAATTTTCTCTCTTTGTGCGTCTTGGACTTGCTTCGGGTGGTTTTATGTGTGTAGCATGACGCTATATATATATTGTTTGCGATTGTACATAAAACACAAATAGTACATGAAAAACACATAATGACACTCACGATTTTTTATCAGGAACTTCGAAACCTTCTTCAACTGTAAGAAGACTGCTTTTGTAGAAATATTAATTTCTGGAAAATCTTTAAAAAGTTTTCATGTTACCTATGTGTTAATTTTGTTTCATATTCATGCTAACCATAGAGAATTAGTAAAATTTCTTATAAAGTGGCAAATATCCAAAGGCTATTTATTTTTATATAGTAATACAAACTGAAAAATTTAGTATTAATTAAATTAAAATGGAAGCTATAGTAATTACTCAAGAAACTTGTATTACTTACCCATCACCCAGGATACCTACTTAGCTAATAAATGTGGCTTTCTAATTATTCTATTGCATTTTTTTTATAGATGCCTTATTCTTCATATGGTATGAAGTTGACACATAACAGGACACAAAATGCTTTACTATCTAGGTTTCGGTAAGCTGTAATGAAATGTGTTCCTCCAATATATTTTAATTTGTGATTAAAAACATAGCAATTAGCAATATAAGATAATGTTTCTTTTATGAAACAATAATTTACGAATATCTAAACTCGAATTTTTTTACTAACCTCCTGGATGTTTATTTACATAGTGGTATCAACGCCGAGAAAATTTGATTTAGTTAGAATATATTCCACGGCAATAAAATAAATTAAAAATATCTTATCAGAGATATTGGTTTGAGAAACTTGCCTATAGTTTCGTAGCGATCGTAATGATAAAGGAAAAACTCATGAACTAAGTAGGACCATAAAGCTATCTATTAAATTACCTCTCATTGCAATCAATCCACTCTCCTTAAGTGTGTTGCCTTGGTTTTTTGTTTTGAATACTTTTTTATGAATGTTCATAAATATATTGAAGTCTGATTAATTTTTTAATGACTAACTATTAAAAATGACTTTTAAACCAATGTTAGCCGAACAGCAAGATGAAAACTGATTGAATTTATTTTTCATAACATTTTATTATACAATAATTACACGATATACTGGAATTAATTTTTCCTGTCGTATCCAACTTATTTTTCACTAATGCAACCTCATAATTAATTCCACTAATGCACATTCACGTCCAAATTCCAGTTAATTTAATTATTAAATTAAACGTTTAATTTTTAAATGTACTTAAGTTTAAAATTAAATATTTTCATTGGATAGGACAGGAGCTAAATAAGAGCATGAATGATGCATAAAAATTGGGTTTATGAGGATAAAATGTATTTTTTTGGGCTCTATCTCTACGGGTCACTCGAATCCATTATTCTGCCTCACAAAAAAGTTTCCCGCTGCAGAAATGAATATATTCTCTCTTGCACAGGAAGGAAGCAGGAGTGGGTTCAGCTGTGCTTTTCACTTTATAGGCGTATTTGTCATTTTTTAATTTTTTGATCACCTGCTTCCTCGTTGCAAGGCGCTACTATACCAATACGTTTAGGAAGATGTAACTAAAGTGTATTGAGCTAAAATTGGAGAATAGGATAGTACGTAAGGCCTTTTCTCAAGAGTTCTGTTGTGGGAGTTGTGTGTTATTGGTAGTGCACTACATAATCTTAAAAGTTTACGATACTAGTAAGTTACTGAATGTGTCGTAAGGAAGCAAGAGGAACTTTTAGTTTTATGGATTCAAAATATTTATTCACTATGACCAAACTAAAGTGCATAGAAAGCTATTACTAATTTACACTCCTTACATAAATACATAAGTGACTTCAGTGACATAAAACATATATGCTATCGCCTGGGTTTTACATCAAATTGTGAAAAATGTTAACTTAAAAAAAAACTATTTAATCCTCATCAATATAAGAAGTCCATTCCTTTAGTCGAATTAAGAAACTGTAATCATTTAAACGCTCCTTATTTTTGCATGTGTTTTGTTCCTGGTAAAAATTCTCCTAATTTTGTTACCAATGCTCTCTATTTTTCTTTTTAATGGCACATTAATTCGCGATACTCAAAGAGCCACGCCACCTCTTTAAATTATGGCCATTATACTGGAGCTGGTATAAATATTCCATTAAGAAGAAAAAGTTGTTTAAAGGATTTGAACTGAGAATTGCTGCAATGTGTTTTTTGTAATCGTCTGATCCATATATACGCATTTTATTACAAACATGGAAAGGAACATCTATGTAATTTTACCGCAATCTATTTTGAAGCAAGATTATTAATTTAAGATTTAGCTCATCACCTCATGCCGAGAGAAAAAATATGAAAAATATATACACCGGAATTATCATCACCATCTACAAGGTAAAATTCTTGGCCATGTTTCTTATATCTACCTGTATAATTTTAAAACACTAAAGGTTTTTTGATGTTATAGTTGTAATCATTTACATGCTTTAAATAAGGACATTTCTAAGATTAACCCTTAGAGATGCATATGATATTGGAAAATGTTGTAATGTTATTCACAAATGGAATAAATGAATTTTCGAAAAATGAATTTTTCGCGGCATATAAGATTAAAATTTTGAAAAGTGTCGTCTTTAACATTCTCCTTGGTGATACGTCAATGGCATTTCATTGCTGGAATATAGGTGGGGAAAGTCGATTAGGAATATTACATTCTCTTAAATAAACACACATAAGTTTGCCTCTTTGAATATTAGCGGTTACAGTTGAAAAATGAGAGAAAATTTGTTTACACGTTTTGCTTTTCTCTCTTGAGCTATATCAATGTTTGTCTAAGCAGAAGAGTTTTGTATTTGATTTGTTTTTCAAACACGGAAGAGCGCAAGAGCTCCCTTAGGCTCTCAGTTTGTAATCACACTCCATTGGAAGATTTTGCGTTATAAATTCAGAGCTTAATTTTGAAATGTCCCTGTCGCTGGATAATGTAGTAGAAATTCGTGGTGAATGAACATTTAAAATACATAAACGTCACAATATTGAAATAATTAAAAAAAACTAAAGTACAAATCGATACAACCACGGCAATAATACATTTCATGCCTCAATTTCAGAATGGAAAAATTCATTTAAAGCATGTACGTATGGCTTGAATGGCTAATTCTGTGTAATCATCGTTTACTACACAATCGGGTTTACTGAGGTACCTACCTACTCCGTCTTGGGAATATTTTCGGTGTCAAGTTAATGGCGAAGTAATTGAAATTGCACCGAAAACTTTGAAGCACTGACCCA
This sequence comes from Rhinocypha anisoptera, assembly GCA_011762765.2. Taxonomy (NCBI): domain Eukaryota; kingdom Metazoa; phylum Arthropoda; class Insecta; order Odonata; family Chlorocyphidae; genus Rhinocypha; species Rhinocypha anisoptera. The sequence goes on along the minus strand of WURS02428517.1, from coordinate 12,572 downwards.
AATACCCAGGGATATCTGAAAACCACTCACTCCCTCGCAGCGCACATAGTAAGCATGGAGCTCAAATGGCCCAGGAATTACACTCCGCCTCGACTCGCGATTCTATTTGCATACACTTCCGGGATGGGTGCGGAGTTCATTAGATGGCCTGAAATGATGATTTTAGTGTTACTTTTCAACGATGAAATTATTCCTAATATATTAAGTTGCGAATTGTTTGTATATCATTTTTATATTTAGTTTTGCGTAAACATGGAAGATTATGACGTCTATTTTTTCTACAATTTCATGTTTTTTTATACTTAATTTTTAGCATGGATGAGGTGCAAATGATCTAAGCCGTCGACTCACTCTAACTTTTAAACTTACTTACTTGCTTACTTGAATGATGCAATAGTGTGACTCCTGCATTTACTTTGAAAATTTTGTTATAATATATCTGATATTTCCTTAAGATTGTCCCATATTAAAATCATTTTTAATTATGAAACAATTATTTTTTCTCAAATATTTATTGCTCTTCTATGTTTAGAATAGCCATGGTTGAAAAAGTTACATTAATAATCTCATGACCTTAAATTTTAATTAAAATGTGTTGGTTATTCTGAATTGTTCAGTACTATTTATTTTTATGAAAGAAATGCTGCTTCATTTATTTGGGCTTTAAATGTAATAAAATAAATTGTCTTGTTTCTATATGTTGTTGTGAAGCTGGACCACAACCTTTCCCCTCGCAAACCCTCCCTGGATCATTCCAGATTCATCCACTTTGCCAAAGGGAGCATTCCTTCCCCGACTCCTTTCGCCCTTTGTCCATGGTCAACATCTGATAAACCCCTTCGGAGCAGTATAAAAGGAGCAGCGGGACTCCCAATCGACAGACGTTCCCCGACCGGCTCGCAAGAGAAACAGGTCACTCACTCCCTCCCGCTCCCACGACCGGCTCACCGAGAAACAGGTCACTCCCTCTGTCTTCCGTTCCCACGACCGGCTCACCGAGAAACAGGTCACTCCCTCCGCCTCCCGTTCCCACGACCGGCTCACCGAGATACAAGCCACTCCCGGCGTCTCCAACTCCCCCGACCGGCGGACCGGTCACTACCTACGTCGCCCGCTCTCCCGGCCGGCTTAAGGAGACACCGGTCGCTCTCTTCGTCTGTCTGTCCGACACGGGTCGACTCCCCTCCGCCAGCATCGGACTCACCAAGTAAGTCGACCCCTAGGGTAATGCACGAAGAAGAAGCCTAATCCCGCCTTAACCTTCTCCCTTTCTGATGTTGTAGTTGGGACAAATAAAGTGAGACGTACCAAGGACCGTTCTGCCTTTCATTACTCCAACCCCTCCCCCCCCCTTATTGTCGCGGTCTTCGGAGCGCCACGACATTAACTGGTGCCAGGTGTGGGGTCAGTCATTAATACGGAAGCTCCGAAACGGTTGCTCTATTGTGACCCTCATTAAAGCTGTCTTACCTAAGAGCGGTCCTTCAAGAAAGTCATTGGGAAATCACGTATTCTCTCTACCTTGGTCTCACCTCCGCAATTATTATCATTATTTTTTAATTTATTTTGCAAAGTGGTCCCTCAAGTTAGTATTTGATTCAGATATTACTCCAACTACCACGCTAATTTTTTTTAACCATCCCTTAATACTTAGAATTGTATTTATTGTCTATGAATATTGATTATTTCTATTGTCACGGCCTGGTAGCGATTATTCCTCCTCCTTTTTTCTTTTATGCTCACCCCTGAGAGCGCTGATGCTCAAATTCCGCGTTGAAATTACGATTATTTCCCTTCTACTTTCCTCTCTTCTTTAAGGAGAATTGCCTATTCACTGTGTGGATGCCAATTGCAGTCGTTAGCCTTATGTAACGCTATTTCTCATTCTTTATTTTTTTATTTTTGTTATTAATACCACTCACTTACTTTTCCCTGCGTGCGATGGCCTGGCTTGATGGGTTTCCCGAGTCCTCTTTCCCTCCTGTATCTGGATCCCCGCAGTTTGTTCCGCGAGAAGGTTTAATCGAATTAGATCCAACGGTATACACCCTTACTCCCTCCGAATCTCAGACCTCTCAATCGGCGCCAAATACTCCACCGCAAGCCGCTTTAGGCAGCCAAGTATATTTTATTCCGTGCTTCACTGGTGATGACGAAGTCTCCGTGGATCAATTTTTAGAATGTGTAAAAATCACCAGTCATCTAAGCCGTTGGACTGAACCACAGACCCTGTGCATCGCGCGTCTACGCTTGGGTGGGTCCGCCGCAGACTTCACGTCTGCCAACCCACATATTTTAGAAAAATTCGAGAATTTCTCCAGTTGTTTGAGGCGACGATTTTCCTGTCGAGTCTCTCCTCTCGCGTTGGAACGAATGTTCACGAATTGCATGCAACAACGCCTGGAGACGGTGGGAGCGTTCTCCACCAGGCTTAGGAAAATCGCACGCCAACTACAAGCCGCTTCTAGGGATCCCCAGTCGGAAGACACGAAACGAATGATGGAAAACAGAGTACTGACGCAATTTCTGCTGGGTTTGCGAGAGGAGATTGGACGTTTCGTTCTCGTTCGTAACCCCCAGACGATCTTAGAAGCAGAAACTATAGCGCTAGATGAAGAATCCCACGTACAAAATTACGCAAGTCAAGCCGCGACGATCGCTTCCGTGGAAATGTCTCAAGACTATTGGCACTCTAAACCCGAATTTCTGAACGTGACGTCACAACCCTTTCTCCATCCCACGCAAAATGCGTTCCAAGTCAATTCAGCGCGAGATGCCCCGCGCCGGGGTGGGCTGTCGCCATACCAGGCAGGAGAGAAAAACTCGGGAGACAGTCGCTTCCCACGGAAGTGTTTTTCCTGTGGACGAAGTGGTCACATTTCCCGCAATTGTACAGCAGGGCAGACTCGTTGTTTTCACTGCGGAGGCGTAGGACATATCTCCAAGAATTGCCCCTTGCTCTGCTGCGGTATATGTAAGGCACTTGGTCATCGGCCGGTTGATTGTCCGGCAGTTTCCACAGAGACACGGGCGGGAAACTAGAAATCCCCGGCCGCCGGGTCGGGGAGGAGTTAATTTTGGCAATTTCTCCCGTTAGTGGAATGATGATTCAGGTACGAATACTAAATAAAACTTGTAGATTCCTTGTGGATACGGGGGCCGCAGTCACAATCGTGCATGAGAAAGTATTCCCCTTTGGAAATTTAAAGGTCACCGCGTACCACCGCCGTGTAAAAAGTGCCTCCGGCCATGCGCTGGAAATCATTGGACAAAGCAATATTCCTTTTTGGATTGACAATCACTCCTATCCCCATGATGCCCTCATTATAAATTTAGGAGAAACTCATTACGAAGGAATTATCGGACTTGACTTTATGAAAAAGTATAAAAGCAGTATTTCGTTGGACCAAGATACAATGATAATTAAGCCAACTCATGAAGTGAGATTAGAGTCCCGAGGCTCCGGGAGCAATAGTATTAATCTAATCTCGAGAGCGGATAGCGGAGAGGTCGAGCGGCCGACGCAGTTAGAGGATGCGTCTCGTTCATTCAACGATACCGTTATTGTAAATACAAGTGACCGACTGGAGGAAGAGAGGGATGGAGATTTGATTTGTTTTGGGGAAATGGATTTAGTACGTAAGGAAGCGGTCAAGAGACCGATGGGGTGTAAGGAAGAGGTCGAGAGGCCGACGCATGGAAATGCGTTTCATTCTTCCGATGACTCCGTTCATGTTAATTTAAAGGAGATATTAGAGAGAGAAACTGTGGATGATTTGATTTTGTATGAAGAAACGGGTAAGGAAGAGGTCGAGAGGCCGACGCATGGAAATGCGTTTCATTCTTCCGATGATATCGTTCATGTTCATTTAAAGGAGAGAATAGAGAGAGAGTGTAAGGAAAATTTGATTTCGTTCGGAGAAATGGGTAACGAAGAGATCGAGAGGCCGACGCGTCCTGAGAATGCGTTTCGTAGCTTAGGGAATGTTATTTATAATGAAAAATTGGAGAAAGAAAGCAATAAAGATGCATTAATTTCCGAGGGAACAGGGTTAGTTCATGACGGGAAGTTTGAGAGACCGACATGTTGCACGAATGTAGTTTCCGATTCGAACGGCTTAATCAAGAAACAAGTGACGGAAAAACCTGTGGAAGGAATCATAAATGATTTACCTGCTCCCTTAAATTGTGTCGCACACTTAAATATAGGAAAGGAAACACTGCAGAATGAAGTAAATACCGCGAAGAAAAAAGAGTACTCTATGTATGGTTCTGAGTACAGTGCACAAACGCAGAACAAAGAAAAAATTCCTGCGCTTTCTTGCTTGTTATCAATCGCCTCTTGCACGGACTTATCAGGGAAAGAGATCTTATTAGAATTTAAGGTTCGGGAAGTAGTTGTACCACTTATTTTGGTGAGGGTTAATAGTGATGGAACATTCCCCGTCCTTTTCTGTAACTTGGGGAACAATGATCAAGTCGTGAGAAGAGGAACCGAAATTAGCGTGCAGTTAATAACTCAAATGGATCTAGCGCCCGTCGTTAACGAGCTTTCAGTGGAAGAGACCGAACTATGGCCGGAAAAACCAGAGCAGCGAAAGGAGCTGCTGTCACTTTTTAACTTCGACGAGGTTCCTCCAGATGCACTAAGCTCATTAAAAACCTTACTAACAGAATACTCTGACATATTCCGGCACGGAAATGTCTCCCTAGGATTCACTAATGTAGTACGACATTCCATAGACGTTGGCGGAGCGGCGCCTATAAAAAAACAGCCTTATCGCGTTCCCTTCTCTCAAAGACCATACCTCGAGAAGGCAATTAACGAAATGCTCACTGAAGGAGTCATAGCGCCATCAACGAGCCCTTGGGCATCGCCACTAATTTTAGTCCGGAAAAAATCATTAAACGGCCAGCCTACTCAATATCGCCCTTGCATAGACTACCGCGCCCTCAACAGCGTCACGAGGAAGGAAGTTTTCCCCTTACCCAACATTGACGAGACTTTCGACCAGCTAGGAGGGTCGGAGTACTTTTCCACAATGGACTTATGCAGCGGATATTGGCAGGTGGAGATGGACGACCAGAGTAGGGCATACACGGCTTTTAGCACGCCGGACGGTCACTATGAGTGTAACCGAATGAGTTTTGGCTTAGCAAACGCCCCCTCCACCTTCATGCGTCTCATGACACAGGTCTTAGGCGGACTGCTTCACCACGGGTGCGCTTGTTACTTAGATGACATCCTCCGTTACGATTCAACACTCGAAAACCACATTGCCGGCCTTCGGGAAATATTCAGTCGTCTTCGAGCTTCAAATCTGAAGCTTAAACCTCAGAAGTGCCATTTTTTTCAGAAACAAGTGCGTTTTTTGGGTCACCTTGTCACCGCGAAAGGAATACGCCCAGATGAAGAGAAAATAGCCGCGATAAAACAATTCCCCGTTCCACATAACGTTAAGGCCGTGCAATCCTTTCTGGGTTTGGTGGGATACTATCGAAGGTTCATTGAAAATTTTGCCAAAAAGTCGTGTCATTTAACGAAATTAATTAAAAAGGGAGCAGATTTCGTTTGGGGGGAAGAACAGCAAAAGGCCTTTGAAGCATTACGACAGCACTTAACAACCAAACCCGTGTTAAAATTCCCTGATTTTTCAAGACCATTTATTCTGGAAACAGACGCCTCTCATGTCGCCATCGGTGGAATATTATCACAACGATTCGAGGATGGAGATCACCCTATTGCTTGTGCTAGTCGTCAGCTAACTCAGCCCGAAAAGTCGTACTCAGCCACTGAACTAGAATGTTTAGCAGTCGTAGCCATGGTAAGAAAATTTCGTATCTACCTTCTGGGGCGCCAATTCGAGATTTACACAGATCACAAACCGCTGAAATGGCTACTCACCCTTAAAGAGCCGAAACCCAGACTGGCGAGATGGGTGATGGAATTAAATGAGTATACCTTCACCATAGGGTACAAACCCGGGACAACTATAGAGCATGTGGACGCCCTTTCGCGCGCGCGCAGGGACGTTAATTCAATAGATTGTGAAGAAGTGGCGTATGAACCTACTTGGGATAAGGAGAGAGTAGCCGAAGAACAGCGTATGTGTCCAACCCTTGAGGCATCCCGTGAAAAGGCCAAGCGTAATCACCCCAGCTACTTTTATGACGACAGGGGGGTACTTTACCACGTTCGACCAGGAGAACCGGATCCAAGACCGACTATCTGTGCGCCGCGGAGCATGCATGCCTACATATTAGAGCGGTGCCATGACAACCCTCTGGCCGGTCACCTGGGGCTCGCTAAAACAGTTGAGATCGTGCAGCGCCATTTTACTTGGCCAGGGTGCTACACAGATACCGTGAATTATATCCAGTCTTGCCTCGCCTGTAAAATGCGGAAAGCTCACCCACCAAAAATTCCTTTACAGCCCGTAGCCGAAGCAACATATCCCCTAGAAAAGGTAGCCCTGGACATTGTAGGACCAGTGAGTATGTCCGCGAGGGGTAATAGATATATTCTGACGTGTCAGGATTATTTCTCAAGATACCCGGAAGCCTTCGCTATTCCAGATCAATCGGCAAAAACAATCGCAGAGGTTTTCGTGGAAAATTTTATATGTCGTCATGGAGTGCCAAAGTACCTTTTAACGGACAGAGGAGCGAATTTCACTTCCGAATTAATGAACAATATTTGTAAAAAACTGCGAATAAAGTCGATTTTCACTTCCCCTTATAACCCTGCCGCAAATGGACGTCTTGAACGAGCCCATCAATCCTTTTCCAATGTCATCTCCCATTATATCTCACAGGACCATTCAGATTGGGACGAGCAACTGAGCTTCGCTCTATTTGTATACCGTAACAGTAAGCACCGCATGACTGGTTTTTCGCCGGCTTACCTTATGCACGGACGGGAGCTGAGTATGCCCTGGGAGTCCTTGCTGGCTCCCGTTAAAGGATCTTATTCGGAAGAACCACCATACGATGAAATACTTAGGCACAGATTGCAATTGGCACACGCACAGGCAGCAGAACTAAATAAACTAAATACTGAAAGAGCGCATGAACTATACAACAAGAACTTGACTCTTCCCTCCCTGGCCGTAGGACAACTAGTATTGTTGCGCAATATGCGTCTTCTGCAAGGACAGACTCGGAAACTCGCGTCGCGTTGGGTAGGTCCCTACCAAGTAATTAAAATTAGGAGCCCTGTGACATTTGATATCCAAAACACCCAGAGCAGCAGACGACTCACTGCGCACCTGCGAAACCTTCTCCCTCTGCCACCCGACCCAGATCCGAGACCCTTGTCGGACCTTTTCCCGCAGAAATTCCACGCTCCCTCAGTCCCCTCGACCACCATTGCCGAGAGTGCTCCCGACCCTGATGGACAACCCTCACCTACAGAATCCCAGGAACCACAAACAGCTCCAGAGGCAAGCAGCCCGCCCTCAGCGATCCCAACCGCCCCTTCCCCAAGATACAACCTTAGGCCTTTGCCCGGCCGACTACGCCCTACCTAATATTGCTATATTCCAGCATGGCTCCGCGTGGAACTCGGTCACCCCGTATTTCGCCGCCTCTAAGGGAGGAGTTTATCGAGCTATTTGGCAGCGACCTATCCGACCTGGACGACGAAGTCGTGCCAGAACCAAAAACGAAGCACGACCCCGAATCATTACTTCCTCCGGGCAAGGAACGGCCAGCGGAGTCTTGGTGGGATGAGTCACCCAGCGGGGCAGCAGATGCTGAGGTCGGGTATTTTCAGTACGCCACCGCCAACATGCCCCACACAGCCTGGACATTTCCAGAAACGGGAACGTCGCCGGCGCAACCCACCTGTGTAAAGAGGGAACCTACATGGATTCCCCTCCCCTCACCGCAGCCCCGGCAATTACTTACGCTACCCCCCCATATGGAACAACCAGATCCCCGCGAGCTCTTCTCGAAGGATCGGCCGTCCAGAAGCAACGTCACCTTGACTCGACCCCGGCCACACCCTTCAGCCACTACCACACGCCCCAACAGGATCAACTGGTCCACTAGACAGCACAACAGAAGATGCAGAGCAGCCAACGCCGCTCGTAAGGCAGCTGGGAGTGGTGGAAAGCCAGCACCCATTTCAACATCTCCCTCCCTCCCCCCCACCGTAAATCCGCAAGGGCCGTGGCAACACGCTACCTCTGTCGCTGAACTTCTTAACCTTGCCCTTTCATTGCAGCCAGCATGGCCGTCCCACGACGGAAGCTGCTAGCCAGGGTCATTCTGGCGAGCTTCATGATGCTGACGACATCAGCCGCCCCGGCTCCCGGCCTACTCTTTTTGCCCCAAGAGCCGATGTACATCCTGACCAGTGAATGGATACTACATGTGGATTTGCACCTTCCACAACTGGACGCAGCAGTGGACATAGTCGACACCCAGCTCATGATTTTCCGCAGTTTTAACGCGGAACTTATTTCCCACGCACCCGGTAATAGTTCGGTTAACCTTGTGCAGGTCACAACCGAGTACGAACGGAGTATAGGTCACAGTATAGATAACCTCAAAAGCCAGATACGGACGTTAGTTGGACACCCTAGTACCATACGGAAGGGACGTGGACTACTCGATGCGTTAGGCTACGGATTGCATTATCTCATAGGTACAGCTACCGACGACCAGGTGCGGACCTTGGCAAGTAGAATACAAAGTTTAGCCAACCGAACTGAGAACTACTTGAGTAGCCAGTACACCTTCCTGTCAAATGCATCCGCGACCCTTGCAAGACATGACCAGATGCTATCAAAAACCAGAATTGCCCTTAAATTCTTGCAGGATAAAATAAGGGAAGATAATAGAGCCATAGCTAAGGCAATAACAGACACAAAAATAATACTCGAGGAGTTCACCCACACCCACGCTGTATTTACTGCCTTATCGCGTCATGTGGCCGACCTCCAAGACGATTTTAACCACATCCTGAGAAAGGTCACGTTGGCGAGGGCCGGGAAACTTGTTCCTCCCATACTCCCTCCTACCCAACTGCAGGAGATAGTAAGGGACATATCCGAGAGACTTCCTCCAGACTGGTCGCTCCCTTGTGATTCAAGGGACCGCACAACGTTCCCAACTGACATTGCCCAGGTCAAACTTCTGTGGCAACCAGGGGATGTGGGGTTGCTGGTTATTCTTCCCTTGGTCCGGAAGGGCCTAAGTTTTAGAATCTACAAAGCACTACCTTTCCCAACAGTTGACGCCACAAACCACCCCGTCATCACCCGGCCCGACTCGCCGTATCTGGCGGTGTCGGAAGAGCAGACCAATTTTGTACTCTTGCCCTCTGACTACGCACGGCAATGCAGCACTAGCACCATGACTATTTGTCCCCCGGCTTACCCAATCCTCACGAGCCCCCTCGACTCCTGCAGTGTAGCAGTATTTCTGAAACGCACCGACCTGATCAGAAAAACCTGCGAAATAGACCTGGCCATGCATCCCTTTGTCATGTTTGTAAAAGGTGAACTACCCGGGAAGTGGTATTACAGCCTGAGCCACCCCGTCGACCTTATCATCAATTGCCCCCAGAAATATAGTAAGCTGACCCTTTCCTCGCAAGGCAGTGTCAGGCTTGCATCTGGTTGCTCGGCTAGCGATGGCACTCATTACTTACCAGCCACCATGGAATTTTTGAAAACAGAGGCATCTCCTGGTACCGAGATTTTGGTTGAACCATTGTCAATCCCCAACAGGAGTATAGTTGACAATACATACCTGTCACTTGCCAACAACACAAGAAATATGCAACATCTGTTAACGTCCCTGAATAAATTGGACACACATAATGTGCCTGTTATATCCCTCGCCGACTTGGAGAAAAACGTGAAACTATTGTCACCTGTGGGGCTAGAGGTACAAACCGTTCAGTATACGGGTGTCGCGGTGGCAGTTATTATCATAGGCCTACTGGTAACCGGCCTCATTTATGTCCACTGCAAGAGAAAATGGCAACCTGCTCCCAACAATTCCCCACCTCCTGCGATGAAGCTGGATTGAGGAAGGTCTCTGGATGCAGGGAAAGGCTGGGGACACCGGGGCCGTGCCGATAGAGCTGGGTGGTAGTGGTCAGGAGTAGAAGCATGAAGGGGGTAGAATGGGCCCTGAAAACCGATGTCGAGATCCGAGACGATATGATCAATGGACGGTCAGAGCGCATGACGATCATGCAGCCCATACCCAGAACCAGCTGTCACCGGAGAGCGAGTTTGTATTGTATCAGGGCGATTCTGTGTTGCCCCTGTGTACACCATTTCTCGCGTCCGCCTACTCCATCAAGCCGATCTCCTTATGCTGCTAGCTATGTTCCCCTTGGGTCGCAGGAATGGCACTTTTAAGGTGTTAAGGGCCCAGCCGTTTCCGGTAGTTCTGCCCAGCATTCCACAGGTGGTCCTTTTGATCCCGGATTATGGTTACTTGGCCATTTCAAAAAACCATAATGGTTTTATACAGCTTCCTGCCGATTTTGCGCAGAAATGCGTCAAAGGCGACGTCTTGGTGTGCCCCCCATCCTTCCCCATCCAAAGTAACCTCTCTAGCTCCTGCAACATCGCGGCATTCTTAAATAATACAGCCATGACAAAAAACCACTGCGAAGTGCACATTGTTAGCACCCCATATGCTTTTTTTGTCAAGGGTGAAGGCAACGGACAATGGCTTTTTAGCGTGAGTAAGGAGTCAAAATTAAATATATATTGCCCAACGGAACACCACCAACTCTCCCTAGGAGGGTATGGAGCCATCTCCATACCTTCTGGATGCTTCGCAAGTGATGGTCTCTCACGCCTAGAAGGGATGCCAGTCAACCATAAAAGCAGTACTTCCATTGATCCAAAGTTCTTCATTTCACCAATATCAGGTTTTCCCCCCGACGTGTCGAATGTTGAAACAGCATATAAATCTTTAAGCACCCAAGGTAACCTCACCACAATCTTGGCATCCATCCAAAAGCTTAACACCCACAAATTGCCAAGCATACCCACGAACAATGTCGCACATCATGTGACATTGCTCCGACCCCTAGCTGATAATATCAGAAATATTCACTTCGCCGGAATCCCAGCCCTTGGTTCGATCATTGCCATTTCCCTGTGTGTGGGATGTATTATATACCGAGGGAGAGCAGGGAGGAGACAGCAGGCATCTATAAGGACACCGGAGCAGCCCCCGATACAGGTGATTAACGTGACCGAGGCTACAAGTGGACCTTCCCAGGTGGAATCCCCAAGCAACGCCCCCCTATTTCAGGTCTGGGTAGGACTATAAAACTTTGATGTGGAGGATGTAAAAACAGTGATCCCTAGTGAAGTGTGACTGGAAAAAAAAAAATTTTAATGTACTTTATATACTATTAGTGAATTTAAAATGTGACGTGAATTTCTTGAAGTGATTCCTTCTGTGTGAGAAGTTTCTTGAAATGATGCATTTAAAGTGAAGTTAAAATGTGTCTGTTTCTTGAAATGATGCATTTGAAGTGAAGTTAAAATGTGTCTTGAAACAAATGAATCGATACTTTAAACTTCTTCGTTGAGTGTTACGGGCTTACGAAATTCATGAATGCCATTATTTTCCCGTATGATGTTAAATTTTTTGGGGTACTGGGTAAATTAATCATTTGGTGAAGTAATCATGTTTCCTTATGCTACATGAACTTATCATTTTGTGTTGTGTGATGATGTTTATTACTACTTGTTTTTTATATTGTTATGAACTGTACATTAATTTCTATAAAATTAAGGTGGAAGGCCGAACTTTCCCAACCCTGGGGCTTAATTGCCGCCGGGGTGATGTCGCGGGGCGAATCGACGGTGATGGCAATCAAATACTACCGTTACCCAGCGTCCCCGTCCTACTCCCTAAAACTAACCCTTGGACCCTGCAAATCATTTATAAGCGAGGCACCAAGCCCTAAGAGGGAGTCCTTCCTTCGTTGAGTCTGCGACATCGCAAGACTTGGCCCCCCTAACCCCTGTGTCCGCTCCGTCGGTGCCGAGTCTGCTCACCCCTTGAGGCTTGTGCTTCCCGCTCACCGCCGCACCACTCACCCGATTCGGCCTTCCTCCGCTGCTTGTGTAAGTAGGAACGAATAAAGCCCATACCAGAAATAGAGCCAGAGTCATTTCCCCTACCCCTCCCTTATGTCCCTACGACAATGGTACACAACAGTAGCACACACGCCGTCAGGACCTCTAGCCGCGACTGGCTGGAATAATTCATGACAAAAGCAGTCATTCTTATGGACCAAACTACAACGAAAGGTTCAAATGGGTGTCTCGTTATATTATAAAAGGGCACAGGAAGACGCAGAGGAGATGGGGAGTAGGAACCTCTCTCTCACCGAAGGTGGGGAAGGCCTCCTGTACAAGTTTCAATTGTCGGTGACTTACGAAAGAGGTTCTCCCAAAAAGGATGGAGGGGGTTGTAAAAATGCCCCCATTGGGAGAAGCATTAGCCACCAAGAGTGGAAGAACTAGGAAGTGGAGACCCCTAAAGAGCACTGGTCATTTCGGGCTTCCCCGTCATCTTTGCAC
>WURS02428507.1:0-16063 GCA_011762765.2 Rhinocypha anisoptera | reverse complement strand
GCTCGTGTGTGTATACAAAATGTATGCACCTTGGGAGTCCGCCAACCGTTCAAAAGCTTGGTAGTGCGACTGTTAATCGTCACAACGTGATAGTTCTACCTTGTACATACTTTGACCAGTTAAAACTCTTTCTTTCCTTGACTTTGTTTCAACAAAAAACGCACCCTCAGTATTAAAAAACTAGGCTGTTTTTTAAATATAATAAATCAAAACTTGACTTTATTGAATCGTTCAGCAGCATCAAAAATTAGTTAAAATTTCAAATCATAATCCAAAATCATGATCAGCATTGTGTAATAATAATAATAATTAATAGATAGAATATACATATATATTCATAATATATATAGATTTAGAAGAAAATAAGAACTAAGCAAAGAGGAGGAAGAAGAAGAAGAAAGGTTCACAGAAAAGAGAGAGAGAGAGACAGTGAATGAGAGAGACAACAACAGAATAAAGGAGAAGAAGAAAATAAAGGAATTAACAAAAAACAAAAAGAAAATCATAAGGAAGATGAGAAAGAGAGAGTTGAGAACATGAGAGGTGAGGGGAAAGGGAGAAGGAAGAGTAGAGAAAGAGAGAGAAAATAGTGGAGGGTGGAAAGCATGATAAGTAGGGATTTTTAAAATATACAAAGAGAGGGAGAGAGAGAGATGGATACAATGAAACAAAAGAGCAGCTCGTTGTATGTGTGTGTCTTTACGGGAAGATATAAATAAAAGTACCGGATTAGTGGATTGCACCGGTGGGTTTGTTGTTGTTGAGGTATATATCTCATATATAAAAGGAAGAACTGACTGTGGGCGTGGCTTTCGTTTGTTGTGTATGTAAATGTGACTTTTGTGGATGAGATATTGCACTCGGAAAAAAATAAAATAAAACGAGAGAAATAAGTGTGTGTGAAAGTGTGATATGTACACACGCATGTGGCAAAAGAAACAAAACAAAAGTTGTGTAGATAGGAGAGGTGTGGCCTGTGGTCAAAGAGAAGGGGAAGAATTGAATTGAACAGTATTGCCTCAAGTTTTACTTGCTTCACTTTTCACACCAAACCATTGAAAGCAGTGTAGCTTTCACAATGCATAAATCGAACACTGTTTACTTCTCTCTCTTTGCTTCACTTTTCTATGTAAATTCGAAGAGTAAAACTTGAGGCAACACTGTATTCTTGTGTGTGTGTTTAACTACTGGTGTGCGTCTTTGGGTCAATTTTTCCTAAGATTCCTCATCATGATGGTCATCTGCTTGGTCCGAGTTGTCCGGTGATGGATTCACCACCACCGGGTCATTTTCCCCCGGTGTCGATGATGCGTTGTTGTTAATGCGAATCACAAGATGATCGGTGGTAGTCGAGTTTTGATGCGAGTGTGGCGCATTGACCACAATCTCCGTGTTGAGAGTGATTGACAGCGATGGTGTGTTTCGATGGTGGATACACGAGAGACACTGCGAACATGAACTCTCCGATTGATTCTCGGGTTTATCCTCCACCGAAGACGAAATATCCGGATGTTGCACTGAAGTCGGATCTTCCTTCTCCTCCTCACTCAACCGAGCCCGTTTGTTAATCACCAACGACTGACTGCGCGTGCGTGGCTTTTTGTTGTTACAATTACACGATGAGGTGCTGTTGGGCACATATTTGGCACAGCTGACGTGCAGTGTGGTGTCATGGTTCATCGTAAAGTCACTGTGATGTCGTTTACGTCCTTTACGAACCTCTCCCACCTCCTCCTCCTCCTCTTCCGACTCGACAATGGTCTGAATGGTGTTGTCCTTGTTGCACGCGGTCATCGAGTGCGATCGCAAGCATCTCTTCGGTGATTTGTCATTGGCCATGTGAAAGATGTCGAGTGAGTGACCGCCTCGTTTCTTCTTGTTGGGAAAGTAGAAGGTTTGATCGGGAAGGAATTTGTGCTCGAGTGACACGAATGACACTGTGCGTTCAATGGGCTCTGGTTGGATTGGTGGTGAGGAGACAACCTGGGTGATGAGTTGATGCACCAGATCGTTGCATGCATCACTCACCGTATCCACAACACTTCTTTTCAGAGATAACACTTCTCTTGTTCTATTGTCAGATGAAGTCATCTCTGGTTGCTTGATAGTGAGTGAGTCCAACACATCATCATCATCAGTAGATTCTGTAATCACTGCACTGCTCACTTTGCCTTCCGGTGAAGTCGACTCTGATGGTTCTTCATTAGATACTGGTTCAGGGATATTGTTGATTAATTCCAACGGTGCATGCTTGGGTGACATCAGATCGGCATCGGAATCATCATCGCTGAGGTCGTACATCACAAGCGATTTCGATGGTATGCGAACTAATTTTGCCTTGTTATCGTTCTTTTCTGAAGTAGATGGTTCAATTTTATCCCCCAATTCTTCCGGAGCTTTTTGAATACTCGACTCGGCAATTTCCTGAATCGCGGGTTTTTCTGACTCTTTACTCTCTTGAACATGGTCCATGGATTCGTTCTGGCTTTCAGATACCACCGAAGTGGAAGGCTCGGATTCAACCTGAGTTTCTGATTCATTCGGAGTTTGTTCTGGTGAAATACTAGATTCGGTAGCACTTTGAACATCCAACACTTGGCTTTCTTTCTGTTCATGTTCTTTAAGCTCGCTTTGACTTTCGAATATTTCCGAAGCAGAAGACTCGGATTCAATTTTAATCTCTGAATCTTCCGGAACTTGTTCGGATGAAATACTTGAATCCGTAGCACTTTCAAGTTTCAGGAACATTTCTGACTCTTGGCTTTCTTTGAGCTCGTTTTGACTTTCGGATACTTCGGAAACAGAAGATTCAGGTTCAACTGTATTCTCTGATTCTTTCGAAGCATTTTCTTGTAACATACTCGATTCGGTAGCATTCGAAACCGCGGGCGTTTCCAGCGCTTTGCTTTCTTCTTCATTTTTGTCGAGCTCGCTTTGACTTTCAAACACTTCTGAAGCTGAAGACTCGGGTTCAACTTTAATCTCTGACTCTTCCGGAACTTGTTCGGATAAAATACTCGGATCTTTAGCACTTTCAACCAGCGACATTTCTGACTCTTGACTTTTTTTGCTCTCGTTTTGCCTTTCGGCTACATCAGAAACAGAAGGCTCGGGTTCGACTTTAATCTCTGATTCTTCCAGAACTGGTTCGATTAAAATACTCGAATCTGTAGCACTTTCAACCAGAGACATTTCTGAATCTTGGTTTTCCTTGAGCCCATTCAGGTTTTCAAATACTTCGGAAACAGAAGGTTCAGGATCAACTTTAATCTCTGATTCGTTCGAAACTTGCTCAAATAAAATACTCGAATCTGTAGCACTTTCAACCAGCGACATTTCCTCCTCTTGGTTTTCCATAAACTCACTCTGGCTTTCGGATACTTCAGAAACAGAAGGCTCAGATTCAACTTTAATCTCTGATTCGTTCGAAACTTGCTCAGATAAAATACTCGAATCTGTAGCACTTTCAACCAGGGACATTTCTTCCACTTGACTTTCCTTAAGCTCGCTCTGACTTTCGGATACTCCGGAAACAAAAGGCTCAGGTTCAACTGTATTCTCAGATTCCTTCGGAACATTTTCTGGTAGATCACTCGATTCAGTGGCACTTAGAACTGTGGACATTTCCAACTCATTATTTTCTTTTACATTTTCCATGAGTTCGCTCTGGTTTTCCGATACTTCCAACATAGAAGGCTCAGGTTCGATTGTATTATCTAATTCTTTCGGAGAGGGTTGATGTAAAATACTCGACTCAACAGTACTCTGAACCACAGACATTTCCGACTCTTCGCTTTCATTAACCTGCTCCATAGGTTCACTTTGGATTTCAGGTGCAACTTCCTGCTCGGAAATGTTTTGTACTGTAGATAGATCGAGTTCTTGAGCATCATTCGGTTTCTTTTCTTCACTGTCATCTATCAAAGACATAACTTCTGATTCTAAAAGTGACGGAGCTTTACCCAAGCCATTTTGCAATTCATCGGAATCGTCATGATTTTCATCAATTAATAATTCTTCTTTAGGAGATGTTGAAGATTCACTCTCAACGGTTGTTTCAAGCAATCGGTCCAACGCTTGAATGATAGGTTCACTTGACTCCTCCTCCTTCACTGTGACTATGTTTTGAAGACTTTTTTCTTGCTCATCAGATTGATCTAGTTTTTCATCTTCAACCTGAGGCCACATGAATGATGCTTCCATTTCGACAATATCAAAGCAGTCCTCAAGAATCGAATGCACCACCGAATCGACTGAACTGTCTAGCTCACTTTCCACTTCCATCACAGTTGGCACTTCATCTTCATCCTCAGGCTCAACCACCCGTGGCGGAGTCATCAAAAATGACTCGGTTCGTTGGAGTTTACGCCACGTTGGTGTTTGTGACACTTCGTTTGGCACATTTAGGTCCAGTTCGGCAACTGTAGATGACAACTCGGATGGCGTCGGAACTTGAATCCCATTCTCCACATTTGGCACGTAAGAATTTGATTGTGAATGCAAAAGTGATTGAGTCACTGGAAGTAAAGGAGTTGGATTCATATCTAAGGGTTGAGCCGGTTGGAGCATCGATAGATCTTGAAACTGATTGTATGAATCGTGTGGTTGCAGTGAAGGCTGGGAAAACTCATTCTCATCAAACGCAACGTTCCAATTCGGTTGCACACTCGAACTTGTTTGAGGAAGAAAAGAAGCGCTTGCAACTGTCTGATCGATCAATTGTGAAACAGTGCCACTTGGATTAGACAAATTTGCTTGCTCAATTGTAACCGTCTTCTTGGAATCACCTGGCGTGGAAACTTCAATCAGCTCACTGACCAACTTGGTGACAGCGCTCTTGAGAGAGAATTGCAACGACTTTGACTGTTCAATCACATCATCGATCGACTCGTTTTCCATCGAGTTGTCCTCAGCCAAATCAACATTCGGCGAGGGAGTTGACGGTTTGTTGGTTTCACCGAACCCATCGAACTGTGCCAATATCTCCGAGTGATCATAATCCTCTGGCACCACGTAGTTGGTGTCGCTGAAGAGCTTGTCAAAGTCATCGTTGGTTAGTTGCAAATCTTGCGGAGCTGTCACATTAAACGATTCGGTCTTGTTGGTTGGCTCAACAATTGGCTGCTGAGGGTACATCGAAGGAACACTCTACAAAACAATTACACAATTAGAGAACTAGTTCGAGTAAAATAGTAAAAATATTCAGACCTCTGTTGGAGGCTCACTAATTGGAACGCTTGGTTTATCCATGTCATCAAAATCGTCCAGACCATCAAAGTCAAGCACTGCCATCGCTTCGGTGAGAATGTCTTTCTTAGGCTTTGAATCCTGAAATCATTAAATTTTTGATTAATACTTAAAAATAAGAAAAATCAAGTTTATTCTACCTTAGTTTCATTTGTTGGTGTTGGCTTAGTTGCTTCCAAACCAGTACTAGTAGATTCGAGAGACGGCGGAGGTTGTTGTTGTGGCTGTTGAGTAATAAATTGCGGCTGCACCAGCTGCTGCTGTTGTTGATGCAACACAAATTGATTGGGAAACGCAAAGTGTGGTCGAAGAGTTTGTCCCGTTTGCAGTGGAATTTGAATAAATCGCGGTCCTAATCCGGGCAATTGTTGCCGAATTATCAAAGGTCGGCTAAACTGCAAGCCAGTAGCTGGAGCGCCAAGTTGCTGTCCGGGAGGCAAAATAAAGTTGATTGGCCCATTGGTAGCAAAGTTGGGCCTTTGTTGAATCATAAACGATTGACCACCAAGCTGAAAGGTTGGCTGAGCGGGAATGATCTGACCACTGGGTGATACAAAGATAGCTTGTTGCCGCGGTGCTTGGTTGAAGATGGTCATTGGCTGTTGGATACGAATGGGAGTGCTCGACACAAACAACGGATTGTTGTTGGTCATCGCTCCACTGAACTGGATCGGTGTCGGTTGTGGAGCGATTGCTTGTGGCGCACTTGCAGTCACCTGAATGGTCATTGGCGAACCAGCTACCAGACCTGGGTTGGCATTCACCGTACTTGTAGGTGGAGGTGGTGGTGGCACTGGTACAGGCTTTGGTGCAACCGCTTTCGGTTTGCACTTCGGTTTTGACTTGGACGAAACCGGAGCAGGTTTTGGTGGTTCCACACTCTTGCTCGCCACTGGCAAAACCGGCGTAATGCACTGAGGAATCAAACTTCCCACAGGTGGTACGGTGGTCACCTGTGGGGAGGCGGAGCTCGATTCGGCGCTCTTGGATTCCACTGTGGCCGGTGGGTTTGGTATGGATGGCGCGGATACTGGATCGGTGGAATTGGCCTCAGCTGGTACGGTAAACTTGGCGGCCGCCAATTCGGTGGTGACCAGATCGTCCTCGGTGAGATCGGGCGGAACGGGTTGAAGTTGGGTAAAGCTGTTGGGATCGGGCGGTGTGCGGGTGATGTACTCGCCCGGGTCCACCTGGGTCGGTTGAATTGGCTTGACGGGCGAGGTGGGTAGCTCGTCGGTGATGGTGAGGAATGGCGAGGTGGTGGAGCCCATCGAGTGGCTGGCTGGGGAGAAGAGCGACTCGGCCAGGTCCGCAACGGCCACCGAACGGTGCTCCTCGACGCTCTCTGCCGGAGGAGGCAGTGTGGTGAGCTCGAAGCTAGTGTGCGGAGCTTGTGGCGTCACCTGTGACGATGGACACGTGTCCAGCAATGGATCCGCTTGCGATGATATCCTCTCACTGGGAGAACTCAACAGGGAGGGAGCCGGATCACTCAACACCGGTTTCGGCTGGGACCGCGTTGCCCTGGGTAGATGATCACCGGCCGAAGCCGATTGACCAGACTGAGACTGAGACGAAGAGAGGTTAGACAAGTCAGACATTAAATTGACCTCCTTCTCGGGTTTCGGCTTAGATTTAGCAGCAATCACAGGAGGAGGATTGAGGAGAGTCGATCTAGCCTCCGACTCAATCGGGGTGGGTTTCAACTCAGACAAAGCGTTCGATGGAGGGTTAACTAATGGTACCATCAATGGTACCTTGGAGTTTTCGGGTAAATCAGACACCGAACTTGATTGCACCGGGCTTGTTTTGGGTTCCGACGAAGTAGATAACTCAACATTAGACTCAGTGACGGCCAGTTGGGATGGTATAGCCTCGGGAAGATTTTGCCCTAAATCTAGATCCTCGCAAACTGGTTGGTCATTCTGCTTTGAGTCAGGAAAAACTTGCGTTGACTTTGACTGGTCAGGTTCCTCCGGCGGGAGAGGAATCGCCATCGATTCTTGCAATGAAGAACTCACAAACGGAGTACTCTCATTCGGACCGGTTGAGTGAAGCAATGACGACTGAACCAAATCCGATGACTCAATGGAAACCATATCACCAGATTGATCGGCACTCTCATCATTGATCGACGGCATAAAGTCAAAGTCAAAGTCAATGGTTCCACTCTCAGCCCGATCTTGTACCATCACGTCTGACTCGAGATTGATGATGGAATCAATAGCGGAACATTGTTCCGTTTCCGAGATCAACTTTCCATCGATGGTAAAGGGACGGAGTGGATTGACCGGCATCGATGGTCCCGACATCACCGGTGGCGGTGGTGGAGTGCGTAACAAACGGTCATCAAACAAGTCCTCGTTGACAAAGTCCCTTGGCAAATCCACGTTTGGCTCGGTGACCAAACCAAATAACTCAGAGTCATCTATAATTCAATTCATCAAATTACTTAGAACTGATTATATAACTTTACAATCACACTAACCTCGAAGTTCCGCTTGATCGAATGGCATTAAACTTGATTCATGAGATTCTTCTTGTGCCAAGTTCAAGTTCAAATCATTGAGTTGATCATTCCATGAAGCATTGTCACCACCTTAAAACAAAATTTGATGTTAGTTTTAAACCTCTCACAAGATTTCTTCAACCAAACCTTGTTGTAGACTAGATTGAGCTGGTATCACTTCGGCGGGTTGTACTAAATTCAATTCAACCTTCTCAGGTTCAGGTGCCATCTTTACTGTAGTTGCGACCGGCTCCTCACTTGCACGTGGCAAACTGCTTGTTTGTTCATCTTCAGAATCGGATGAATCCTCAGATAGATTTGGACTAGATAGGTTGTACTTCTTTGCCATCTTGGTTTGGTGCGGTGATAACAAATGAGAAACCTTAGGTTCCAATTTCCTCGGTGCCTCAATTTCTTTTGGATCATTTGGTTCCACTATTTTTGGTACTTCAATCTTTTGTCTTTTTTCCGATTCAACCGAAAGTATAAAATTGGAAGTGGCAGTGATATTCGTGACTTCAGATGATCCAGTTTCTGGATGTTCTCTTTTACGGGTTTCAATGTTGCCAGAATCCACCTTTTCGAGTTTGGATTTTGGTTCATCTTGAACTGTGATTGCTATTTCTGAAAAAGTTGTATTGGAAAAAATTATTACACAATAATTAACAACAAATAAATAAGTCAAACCTGAAATAGCTGGAAAAGTTTCCGTTTTGGAAGCCGAATCAAGTTCCATTTCTTCCTCGGTATCCGAAGAGTCGGCACTGAGATAGGAAGTTCCAAAGTCTCCCATTGGAGAATCATCTCCCGAACTTTCTTCATCTTTCTCTTTTTCTGTTGAACCTTTGTTAGCATCATCAACATTCATAGATGAAGACTCTTTGAAGATATTGGTATCCTCCACTGCTATCTCGGATTGTTGACCCAAATTAACCGAGATTTCATCGGGTTGTGCACTCAGTTCTTGTGTTTCGACATTTGACGTTGTTTGAGCACTTGAAGTGCACGGTTCTTCTACTGTTGGAGAGTGTCCTTTAGCCTTAGGAGATTTTGTACTTTTAGGCGAGATCAATTTTGTAGGCGATTCCTTCACCGGGCTTTCATGGCTCGAAGATGATGACGATAGTCTGGCACTTCTTCGCAGACTATATCGACATTCCGATTTTGGTGTCTCATCAGCTTTAGAACTTGCTTTTGCTGGACTGAAAGCTTTGGAATTAACCTTTGTTGGACTAGGATCTTTAGAGCTGATGGTTTTTGAGGAACTGGCAATTTTAGAACTGGCCTTTGTTGAAATTGAAACTTTAGGACTGGTCTTTGTTGGACTGGGAGCTTTGGGGCTAACGCTCGCCGGACTGGGAGCTTTAGGACTAGTCTTTGTTGGATTCAAAACTTTAGAACTAGACCTTGTTGAACTGGAAACTTTATAATTATCTTCTGATGGACTTAGAGTAATCGTTTTAGCTTTCTCTGAAGTTTTGGAAGATAAAACCTCTAAGACATCGTCTGTCTTAGCGAGAATCGTCTTTTTCGGACTCCTCGTCCTCTTAGACCTTATGGAAGGAGACACTTCCACTTTTGAAGTCGTCATTTCTTCAGGAATACCAGTAGCAGAGGTATCTATGATTAGTATTTCCGGTTTCACAGAGACGGTTACATCTTGTAAGATCTCTTCTTTGTCAGGAGTCTTAGAAGCAGTTTCCTCTTTCGTAGTCTCAATTTTTTCAGTAGTCGCGACAGTATCTGCCATTTTGAAAGTTTCTAATATTTCCAATTTTTCAAGTGCCGATTTCTCTGCTGTTTCCTTTCGAGTTTCCATTTTCTCAGACACCTTGGAGGGAGCTGCTTTTCTGGGACTCCTCGATCTGGTAGACTTTCTGGTGGGAGCAATTTCGTTTAGAATTTCCAATATTTCTGGAGTGTCAGCGACAACGCTGACGTCTGAGGTCACCAGCTTTTCAGGTTTTTCAGCAATAATCGTATCTTGAAAAGTCTCTAATTTTTCAGCAACAAGTACTTCTTCATTTTCCGAACTGTCAAGAGTCACAACAGTCTTATCTTCCAAGTTCTCCATCTCCTCTGGTGCATCGGCGACAGTCTTATCTTCTGTTTCCAAATTCTCTGGAGTATCAGCGATAAGAATCTCATCTAATGTCTCCAGATTATCAGAAATCTCCAAAGTAGCGGGTTCGTTTGAAACCTCCAACTTCTTCTCAGGAGTCAACTTAACCGGAGCCAACTCTTTAGAGATTTCCAATTTCTCGGGTGTCTTCCTTGTGTTGAATTCTGTTTGTTCCAAAGAAGAAAAAATCGTGTAGCTGCCCAAAGCCAACTCATCGGATACGATTGCCCTCGAAGTGCTTGGAATCGGATTGCGCTTGAGGACTAGCTTGGGAAGTTTAGGCAGTTTTTCATTTTTTGTTGCCCCTAATTCTGGTACCGATGGAGGTTGAGGTTTTGCTGGTAATGGCTCAGGGGAAGGTGGTAACGGGTCAGCAGGTTTGACAAGTGGCGAAGGTTGTATGCAACCATCAACTTCAGTTGCATCCTCGGCAACCACTTTAGCGAGTTGAAGCGCCAAAGCCCGAGTTCTTTGCATAATGGAAGCGGTGCATCTTGGCTTGCCAGACATATCCGGCGCTTGTGGCTTTCTCCTGGTTCTCGTTCTTCGTCCCGAAGCCATTCGGGTATTGGCTGGTGCTTTTTTCGAACTACCAGACGAACCCTTAGAGGATCTTCGCTTGCCACCACTGCTTCCCTGTCTTGCCTGTTTTCGTTTCTTCGTTCCACCGTACGAGCAATCCGAGTCGTCAATGTCATCGACAACCTCGTCATCGTCATCATCATCATCATCGTTATCATCATCATCATCATCATCTGACGCATCCATCTCGGAGGCAGAGAAAGAGCTCTCGTCATCACCGGTAGTGTCACTGCTCGATTCGCTAGGGATGCGTCGACGTTTTAAGGGCAGCACCGGTGTCACTTGCTGGATCATTGCTTGATTGATTTTGATTGGCGGAATCGGTGGTTGATCTACCCCAGCGTTGGTCGGCTCCTCGGGTGGCAGTGAAGGCGGTAAAACAGGTAACATGGATTCCATAGGATTCGAGACATAGTCATCATGCAAATCGTGGTCCAGCTCGCCGTTATTGGCAAAAAACTGTTCAATCATTGTTTCTTGCTCCTCTTGGGTCAACGGGTGAGATTGCACTGGAACAGTTTGCTGAGACATGTTGGCCAACGCGGTCAGTGGGCTCATTTCATGCTGGCTCGGTGCCGGCTGGGTATGGTATTGCTCAGGGTTTGTACTTGTCCGCAGTTCATCACAGATAAAGCCACTTTCCGAAGTAAAATATGAATCTTGAGACATGGGAGGAGCCAGTGTTTGGTGGTGTGCTTGTGCTTCCTGTGGTAACATCATCGAAGCATTCGAATGGCCACTCATTGGTAGTGAACCCGTCAGTCTCGGGGTCATATTAGAATACTGATGTTGAGGGGTATACTCCATCTGCGGATTGGGTGGCCTCACATTGGAACCTGTTGCCACTTGGTTCTGGTTGGCGGCCTGCTCGCGGAGAAGCTGATTGAGCACCTCCGGAGGAATCACGTGACCTTGTGCCTCGACTTCTTTGATAATCGTCTTGAGAGACTTGGGTCTACCGCGACCACGTTTCATTGGAATTTGACCAGAAAAGCCGGGAATAAGACTGGCTAGTGAGGGCATTGGTCGTGTGGGGGGCTTTGGCTTTGGCGGTGGCCGATTCGGATCGTTCATCCTCGGACGACCACGAGGCCTTTTCACGATCTGACCAGGAATAGTGGGAGTGGTCGAGGTGTAGGGGTGGGTGTGGCTTTGGGTGTGGGTGTGGGTGTGCGATGGTGATGGCGAGGCTTGAAACGGTTGATGCGACTGGAGTGGGGGCAGGCTAGAGGAAGAGCCAAGTTGACTAGGAGTATTGCTGAAAGGAGCTGAGATGGGTGACAGCAGGGGTGGATCGCCAAATGCGGGAAATGCATACGGGTCGGCCTCTGTATATAACACATACAAAAAAAACATAAGTTAATCAACAAGAATCGCTTTGTTTAGATACAAACCTGAGTTGTGCGTGGTGGCATCTTCGAACTGCTTCGAGATCAACGAGGTGCCGGGCGATGACAAGATGCCCAGAGTGGAGATGGGCGGCAAAGGACCACTCGAGCCAGGCAGAGAGGTCAGTGTGTTCTTGCGAGGTCTGCCACGCTTTTTCTTCGGTTTCATCATGCCAGTCTTGGGATCAAAGACCATCTCCTCGTTCGAGTTGGCACGCAGCATCATTTGCGGCGTTGAGTTGCCCGATTTGCTCAACGAGAAGCGTGATGACGAGGTGGATGAGGCTGGCGTAGAAGGCGTTGCAGGCTTTGAGGTGCTGCCTGACTGCTCGAAGAGACCTGAGTTGGGTCCGTAGGGAAAGGTGGCCCTGTGGTTCGGCGTAGAAGTGCCCAGCGTGTAAGGCGAAGCAGGATTGACCGAGGAGGGTGTGGCCGGGGAGGGCGTAGTGGTGTTTCCACTGGTTGCGTGATGACCCGGCCGAGACGGGTAAGGCATGTGATGGAAAGGCGAACCATAAGCACCCGATTGACCAGCATTGAACTGTGACTGCCGATTGGACTGTGGCACGTGCTCACTGAATCCGTATTGCGACGAACCCGTTCCAGGAGTCATTGGAGTTTGCGGAGTGACCGGATTCGAATTGGAACCCACCATCAGATCATTGGTAAGGCTCGACTTGACTTGGTTGATGTCCTCAAACGGATCCTCATCGTCACTGAATAGTTCCTCTGCTTGGTCGTCCGCCACAAAGGGATTTTGCTGAGATGGCTGTGCTTGGAGATCATGTTGATGATGGTACTGGTACTGTTGTGACTGACGTTGAGCTCGGAACTGCTCTTGGTACATCGAGTTGGCGGGTTTCTGCTGAGCACGGAAGTAAGGCGAGCCCACCGGGGGTGTGGCACTCATCTTGAACGGCGAGGAGGGAGATCCCTTGGCGGAAGGCTGCTCGCCCAGGTTAGATAATGAACTGTGTGTGCGGAGGTAGGAGGGTTGGTGTGCTTCCGGTTGGTTCGACACCAGCTGGTTAGCTTGATTCATCATCGGTGTTCCCACGCCCACCGAGTATGGTGAGTTGCACGCACTGTCCTGCTTCACGGGCATAGCGGGACTCATCGCGTGGCTCGTACTCGACTGATTCGATGGTGGGTTGCCAATCTGATTGACAGGCGTCATGGGGCCATTGGAGCCAACGCCCACCGGCGTCATCGGACCATTGCTATGAACTGAGTAAGGCGTCGGTGCCGCTGAGCTGCTTGAGTTGCTATGGCACCGTGCGGGAGCCATCTGAACACCGGACGGGTTGAGTGGTGAGGTGACCGGCGAGGAGTGATGGCTATCACTGTTGGCACCGTACTTCGAAAGGCCCATTCCTGACGACTGGCCCTGTCCTTGTGGTCCTTGGTGTTGTGAGTTCAGACCGGACAGGTAGTTGGCAATGGATCCTCGCGACGACATTAGCTGCTGTGCGGTGCCACCACCACCACCACTACTACTCGAGTTCTTGGAGTTGGTGGCCAAGCTCGGTATCGTCGACGAGGTTGAGATCGGTTGTGAGAAGGCTGGACCGGAGCCCGCGGAGGAGGAGGTTGCGTTGTTGTACTGAGCAAAAACCGAGCCCGTGCCAGCAGACGAAAACACCGAGCTAGGGTCAGGGTTGAGACCGTAGTAGAAGCCGGGAGTGCTCCCAGCCGAGCTACGACCCACCAGTCCCGACTCGTTGGCATCATCAAACGCATCGGGCGACAGCTGCGAACGGGCAAAGTTGGTCAGATCCATCTGGCTCCACGGATTCATGTGGTTCATCAGCGGGCTCATCGCTTGGTTCAACCGAATCTTGCTAGCCGCATCGTGAAGCATCAACTGCTGCATTATTTGCTGTTGACTAGGTGACTGGAGCTGTTGTTGTTGGAGTAGCTGGCTGAAGTGGTCCAACTGAGATTGCGACTCGAACGGGCCGCCGGACAGGCTGGCCCTCGACTGTCGCAACAGTGCCGCCACATTGCTCGACCATTCCGCCTGGCTCGGGTCCGGCGGGTTGAGGTGCGACATGGCCAACCAGTCGGTGGCACTTGGGACGGTGCGCTACCTCACGCACATCTGTAGAAACCAAAAAGAAAAAAACAAACTTCCATTAAAGATCGGATAGAGTACCAAGTGTATCCCTCCAAATAGATCGCCATATCCCCAAGAGAGAGAGAGAGAGAGAGAGAGAGAGAGACAGGCAGAGATAGAGAGTGAGAGAGAGAGAGAGAGAGAAACTACTTTATTTATATCGGACAAAAATTGTAAGAGATAGACAAAGGATACGGTCCAGATTGTCTGGATCAGTCTGATTAGATATGATTCTGTTGTTGTTGTGATATTATGCGTGTTCGTTCAATTGGTTATTATTGAGAGTGAGAGAGAGAGAGAGAGAGAGAGAGAGAGAGAGAGAGAGTCTGCTTCGAAAATAGAGTTCCCCAAACAAAACACAATCGTTCTATCACACATACAGTTACAAATTCTTTGACTTATTGTAAGCGGGAATTCCACCAAACATCTACAAGAATAGACTAATCAGGACAAAATCAGATTATAAGGGTAAGATCAATCAATTGGGAAGAGAGAGCATATGAGAGAAACTTAGCACTCCGTTCCAACACTGACATCACAACAACAACAAATCCCTTCATATACACACTGCTTTGACATTCATCTCAAGTCATCATCATCATCATCATCAAGTAAAAAAAGATGGGATTGAGACAGAGATTCACATCATAGACATAGACAACCATAAACCAACTCGTGACGCAACCTCGATTCAAGTCAACACAACAGCCAACAATAGCTTTTGATGACAATCAAGCCAACGACGACAAGTAGTAGTGGTTGGTGTGCCTGAGCTTCTCATTGAAGAAGAAGACAAGTTACGTGTTTGTGTGTCTCTGTGTGTGGAGGATGGTGCATTGCGTCAGCTTATCTATGGCAACAAGTTCAATGTAGTGCATGTGTGCCACTACGATGGTTGCCTCTTTAGTCATCATGATGATGGTGATGGTGAACAAGAAGGAGATCGACAAAGAAAGAGAAAGTCTGTATGGACACAACCAAACACACACACGAAATGATTATTCGAAAAAACACACAACAATAACAATTTATGTAAACTACTACTCTACAGAGCACGTGAGTGGATCGAATCAGGAAGTCTCTCTCCCACCAGAAGAAAGTCTCATCACACAAGAGAGAAAGAGATCCAAAATGATTCCGGCAGTAGAGAGGAGAGAGAGAGAGAGAGAGAGAGAGAGAGAGAGAGATGAGAACAAGATCATCACCATCAGAAGCAGCAGTAGAGTGAAACTCTCTGGACCCCGAGGGAGAATGTCTTTCTCTGTCTATGTGTGTGTGTGTAATGTGAGTGTGTGTGGTGTGCGGGAGACAGCCGAGTCGGGGCCAGTTTGGCGCCAGGGCACAATCCACTATTTACCCACCCTGCCCCCTTTCTCTTTCTCTCTTTCATCCATCTCTTTCCATCACTCTCTCTCTCTCTAACTCTGTGTGCGATGGTGATGATGTCAAGTGGTGCCTGCCGGTAGCCTGCTCAATGCCACTGTACCAGTTAGCCTTGTGCCACCGAACACTGCACCGAGTTTTGTGCCTCTCTCACTCTCTCTCTCTCCCAGTAAGTGAGTGAATGTGTATGTGTGCAGGCGAGGCCGAGACGGAACGCGAATGAGCGTGGCTCGAGCCTCTGTGCAAATTAGAAGAGCATGGCGTGTGCGATCACACACAGACACACACACACACACACACACTAATACTCAGTGAGTCAAGTGAATGAAAGACAAGAAGAGAGAGAGAGAGAACCCAGTGGCGGGCAACACACTGGGCGCCATCGATCGATCCCGCGCCCCGGCTTGGAAACGACAAGAGCGCGTGGCTTTCTCTCTCTCTTTCACTGTCTCGGGGCAGTCACGATCAGGTGCCAGATGCCGCAACGGAGCAACTGACGACCCGCACCAGCATTCTGGTCCCTACCAGCCGTGCCACCACCGGTTTCTCTCTCTCTCTTTCACTTTATCTGTCGATTTGGTGGTTGGTGACACACACAGATCACCAAAAAAGAAAGATAGAGAGAGAGAGAGAGAGAGAGAGAGAGAAAGAGAGACAGCGAGAGAGAGAGAGAGAGAGAGAGAGAGAGAGAAAGAGAGAGAGAGAGAGAGAAAGAG
>WURS02428496.1:0-16063 GCA_011762765.2 Rhinocypha anisoptera | reverse complement strand
TCTCTGTTCGTAACTATATCTGTTTATTTGTTTTACGTATATATATATATTCACACATATATTCATATAGGATGGATAGTGTAATAATAATGTTACTTTTATCTTGCATGCTTGTTTAATTTAAATGTGAATTGACTATGTTCCCGCAAGATGTGAATTAATGTTTATGTTGTTGAAATGTTTGCGGGTAGTTAGTGTCTTGCAGTGTGAATCGCATCTGATATAGTGCGTGTGCCTGGTGATGGATCACTCACCCCCTGCCACGCGCCACCCCCCCCTTGCGGCGGCTTGTTCACGGGTATAACACGTGGACGTAGAGACACAAGTCAAACAAGAAAATGCACACCTACGACAGAAACGAGCAAAGGTTTAATTTGGTGGTATGATTCGATAATTTTTATTTTTAAAAATTATAAATCACACCACACTAAAAATGTTACGTACGTTAAGGATTCTGCGCCCCGTATTGCAAAAAAAAACTATTCTTCTTCGTTCAGAAATCCATTTCATGGAATCCAACAATACGCCAATGCCCTTTTTCTTCTTTTTTTTTAAAACTGACGTGCTCTATACCGGCGACGGCGCACACTTTGTACGTCTGACGTTAATAATGCTGTAACGAACACAGTTCTATGTCAGACAAAAGTCTTCAGTTTTAATTACTGTCTCTTTAACGTTTCTCATCACAGCAGTAAACATTTGTCAACCTGTTAGGAGAAAGTCAAAAATATAAACACACACGTGTAAGAAATTCAAGCTCGCGCACCGCGTCTTATTCGCCACGTTAATAAAAACGCCCGCTGATTAAACCCGCGGACGTTACTCGGCAATAACCGAGAGACATGTTGACGATGAAATATAAGATTTATTGAAAGAGATGAGATGCAGAGTAAGAACTTTGAGACTCGTGCAGCGTATATGTTTCCTCACCTCCGTCGGCTGCACGAACATTTTAACCTTTTTTTTCCCAAAGATAATTTGTGAAAGGTAATCCCGTTTACTTCTCCCGGGAAAGCAGAAAATTGTCTCATCTCGGGGCGGATGCGCGTCGTGTTTTACGTAGTAACAAATGAGGAAGCGGCGAAAGACCGCCGAAAAAAAATTTCCCGACTCAATATTCTATATATTGTATATTGAAAACCCCGTCATACTATGGTAGATCAGATCGAGCCCGGAAAATCAGTGAGTTAGATTGTAGAACAATTAGATTTAAAATATCATTTTTCCACCGAACCGTTAGAGATAAGATTAAACTAAGCCCTAGGGTTCCTTAGGAATAGTAGTGTATATATTATAATTTCACCCTGTATGTTTTCTCTTGTTTCCTTTATTATATACATATTAAATGTTATTTCACTTTGTTTCCGCATGAGATGTACATATATTCATTATGAAACGATTAGTATTCATGAGTCTAACATTGTCCCGCATGCTGTGGATGGTGTTCCGATATTTTATTTTTCATGCAGGTTGTTTCATTCTGAGTGCAACGTGTTTCTTCACCTTTGCACTTGGGAATGAATGTGAATGTTTTGGTGGTGGCTCACCCCCCGACACACGCCCCTCTTGCGGCGGCTTGCAGGGTAATGCTCAGAAGTACAAGTATACCTTCGCGCAATCCCTTAAAAGGAGCACCTTGAACATCGATAGGCGTCGTTGCAATTTCGTCTCGCACATCGTTCTTCGGAGTGAAAGAGTGGGAGGCTAAAAGGAGCCGAAATTTAGCGAGACGTGGAAGGAGGTAAGAAGGAGGTGATGTAAATCCCCCCTCTTGTCGATCGCGAGGGAGAAGAATCAAGAGTCAAATGCCGCCCGCGCCTCTATCGGACAGCAAGCAGCCGCTTCCGTTCTTCCCCCCCCATCCAAGTCTTCCTTCCCCTCTCCTCGCCCCTCCCCCCACCGCTAGCCCCTTTCCTCTTCGCCAAACGCCAGTCCTCTAAGACACCCCGATTAGTCATCCGCTTTCTCGAGTGCCGGTCTAAACTTTACTTTCACCGCCCCCCCCCCCTCATCTATCTCTCTCTCTCTTCCTCCCCTCTTTCCTTTTGTCCTCCAGTCACCACCCACCCCTCTCCCGCACACCCCAATGACCTTCAGTCATTGCCCTGTTTTCTCAGTTAAACTTTTCAACTGTCATCTCATCTTAATCTTTACCCCCGACATATCTCCGTGCAATGGTCAAGACTTTTTTTTTCCTGCGTGATTCCGTCTCCAAATCTCTGCGGCGCCGTATTGAATCTTCACCGCGCAGGCCAGACGCAGGTGGGCGAGGTGTGTGTGTGTGTGTGTGCGTGTGTGCGTGGCTGCCGCCGATCCACGCGAAGGTCCCCCCCCGGCAAAAGAGCGTGCCTTCCCTTGCGCGATCGTCATTTGCCCCCGCGTGGCGTCAGATCATTGTCTCATTCCACCATTGATATTAGGATAATGCTTTAGGGGGAAGTATGTTTCATTTGGAGCTCCTAGGCGGTTGAGGATGATTTTTAGTCGAAGGACGTCAGAATGCACTTACAATGGAGAGAGGGAGATATAGATAGATAGATAGATAGATAGAGAGAGAGGCCAAGGCAGAAGGGGTGGGGTGGGAAAGACTTTTGAGTGCCGCTGGAAACGGGCGCTCAGAGAAATATTCCGAGATTTAACGCTCGCATCTCTCTGTACACAAAGCTTCAAACTGCCTCATTGACTGACTCATTGAACCAATTCCCCGGTACTTTTACTCAAGTTTTACGTCATGTCAGAAAAGGTGTCCAGCGAGTGCGGAAATCATCGAAAACCTTTCTCAAGACTCGAGTCCAGAGGCGTTTGGTTTTTTTTGCGTCTGGGAATTAACGGGAAAATGAGAATTTGAACCTTTAATGTATGAAAAAAATTGCTGAAGAAGTTTCGGAATTGGAGTAGTGGAACTGGAAACCATATATCTCATTGAAAGTTATCGTCGTAACTTTGTAGAATTTGCTCAACATATTGGAGTAAGAGAAACACTTGGTAATTCCACACACATTTGTGTGGAAACGCCAAGTGTTTCTCTTACTCCAATATATCTCACTATTCTCTATTCATGTTCGTCCCTATTCAGGTTATGATTAAATGCGATAAGTCAATGATGAAAAACCACGGGCGTTTTCGTGAGTGTTTTGAATGAACAATTCTCATATTTCCCTCGAGGTTATCTGCTGTGCATATTAACCTGAAGTCCTGTGCATGACCTATGACTTATAAGTACTCATTCATATAGCTAAAATATTACTTAAAAAAGAGTGATATTACTAACTTGGACGACCTATGTAATTAAATTGTATTTAATATTAACATAATTCATTTCCAAAGTTTTGCTTCTCAAAACAGTTGACCTTATATGACCTCAGTTGATTCTAGCTAGAACAGAAAGTTATTCGGGAAAGATGGTAGGAGTACGTGGAGGGACTCTATGATAAGGAGAATAGTGGGAGGCACTTGAGAATTGCTTAGGCCTAGAGATATAAGATCGAAAGGGCCTTGCGGGACATGAAAAGGACATGAGGCAGTGGGGGTGGATAATAGTATGACAGTAGAATTACTCAAAGGGTTAGAAAAGTAGGAAAGGATAAATTCTATGAGCTAATTAGAGCAATTTAATATGGTCTGAGGATTTAGTCAGGTTGACATTAATACCAATAGCAAAGAAAAAGAAAGCAGCCGAGTATTATAACAGTGTATGACATATGGTTTGATCTCTCATTCAACGAAGGTATTTCTAAGATCCATCAGTAAAGGACAGGAGAGAAAAGGGTAGGAGAAGAATATCTCGGATTTAGTCGAGGCAGACTCGTGATTCGATAGCTGCTGTGTCGAAGACACTGATCGAACGGAATTTAGAAAAGCGGGAATTTAGTTCGCCTGGTTCGTAGACTTTGAGAAAGAATTCGATAAATTAGAACGGCCTGAACTAATGGACGTGTCGCAAAATGTAGGAGCGGATTGGAAGGATAGGAGTCTCATCGGAAACCGTTTATATGGCTCAAGCCTGGCAAATAAGGTTGGCAGACGGGGTGTCTGGGTGGGCACAGTTACGCAGGGGAGTAGGTCCGCTATCGCCCGTGCTTTTTAACATGTACTCGAAGGAGATGGTAGAAAGAGGCACGGGAAACGGTGGAGGAGTCGGGTGAAAAAAGACGATGGGGAACTCATTAAATCGGTCAGCTTCGCCGATGACCAAGCCCTACACAGTAAGTAATTAAGCCAAAGGACTGCGGACCCTGTTGAGCGCCTTAAAGACACAGTGTAAGTGGTATGAAAATCAATAGTATGAAAACGAAGGTAATGAGATCCTCAAGAAATAAAAAGGCTTGACCAAATATCATGCTAGAACTTTAAAAATAGGAACATGTAGAAACGTTTACTCATTTGGGTATCGTTAGAGAGGAAAATGGACAGATTGGCCAGGATATTAGACGAGGACAGAAAAAGAGGCCATCGCAAAAAGGTAGGAGTTGATGAGAGGGACCTTAAGCAAAGACACGAAGAAAAGATTAGTGAAAATTCTACATTGGAGCGTATCATTATGTAGATCCGAAACCTGGTTCACGAGGAAGGATGATGAGTATATATCGGAGGGTAGGGTTTAGGGTTTGGTGAGAATGGAAACGGGGAAATGGACGGAGAGGCAAACGAATGAAGGAGTGCTAGGATGTGGTGTATACGTATAAAACAAGGGGAGGATTGTTGAGAGAGACTGAAATCCAAAGGAGACATGTGGGGGAGGGAAATTGAATATGTAAGGGGGAATACTCAATTGTGGCAGTGGGTGGTTGAGGGTTGTGGTGGAGGGTACAATGTTGAGTAAGCGAGATAGGGGTAGGGAGAGAGAATAGGTTTTTTCGATAGAAAGATAGGTGGTGGGAATTATATAGATTTGAAGATGGATTAGGTTAAGAAACAGCGGGGAACATGCAATCTTACAACAAGCTCATCCGATACCTACCTCAAGCAGTTGATTATCCTGTAATTCAATAAAATAGATGTGCCATAATGGGAGAATTAGAATCCTTAAATATTTCACTTTAGGCATTTATGTCTCCTACATTTTTAATGCGGTCAGACCACACCGTAAGGGTTGGGTGATGAAAAAATGACTCAAGCCTACTACTGAATTCGTCTTTTCTAAATTTTTAAATACAGAACATTGAATGCATAACATGCCCGCTCGTGAAGTATACTACTAATTCCAGTAGAGGCACAAATCACAAAAAATCGAAAAAAATCACAAAAAATTAAAAAATGGCTCATGGAAATTCTCAGTAATGTTCGTTACAGGAATCCTTTATTTTCCTAGTGCTTAAACCACCCTTGTATAATTATAATTTGGTTCGATGTCCTGTGGTAAACGGCATAGGTTTTTAGAGTGACACTTTCGTCAAAAATTACTCATTGGTCTTGATATAGAATCTGATTTTTCCTAATTCTAATATCGGTAACAATACTGTAAAAATAAAAGGACATTCAGAGACTAAAGTCTGAAGGAATATAGGTGGGGGTCACCGTATTTCAAGCAACGTGGGACTAATTATATGTGGGGATAATAAGAATCGTATACATTTAGTTTGGAGCTTGAGAAAGGATTATTATTTACACAACGGTAATTTGAACGTGGCCCTTTTAATCCCTGCTGAAAACATATTTCTCAGTGTACGCCATCGAAGTTCAGCGCTCTATGGGGATATTATCCAATATTATTAGAATATTTAATAGAGGTCTCCATTGAAAAAAGTTAAAGAAAAATGATCAAGAATTCTAGATGAAAAACCCCCCAAACATATTAGAAAACAGGAAATGGCTGCATCCTACCATTCGCTATCCTCCTAAATCCTCATGTCTTTCACAGAGGACCATTGGAAATTTTTTCTTTTCTGGCGTTGAAAAGTGGCATTTTGCCTCTGATGCAATCATTAGAATTGCCATGAGGATTTTATCAGTATTGTAATGTCACTAACAAAATCTAGGTTGTAGATATGTTTCACTTCAGCATCATGATAAAATTGAAATACACGTTTCATAGAGGATGTACATTAGAGTACAGATGTGTTTTTGGGGTAGAGTAGCAGTGTAACTATTTATGTGGTCCAAACTGGTCGTTCACCGGATTCAAAATTTCCAACGGTTTCGCCCTTTGTGGTGAAATTCACCCGTCCCGATTGTAATACTTTCTAAAAGAAGACATTAGCACTCATCGCGTGACTCGTCTTATCTCCCCTGCCCTTCACTTAGACCCCTACTCCTCGACTATCCGCCCGCGAGAAAGGTCCCTTCCTCCTTATCCCCCCCGGCCGCATTAGGGTCGCGAAACCACTTCACTGTCCCCACAGGTAAAGGAGTTAGTCATGAGTGAAAGTATGATCAATATTTAGAAGAAGAAGAGCATGTTTGTATTCAGAGATCTAACATTGTCCCGAATGTTGTGGATGACGTTCTACTATTTTTTTTATTTTGCATGCGGGTTGTTTCATTCTGGGTGCAATGTGCCTCTTAACATTTGCATTTTGGAGTGAATGTTTGGTGGTGGCTCACCCCCTGCCACACGTCCTTGCGGCGGTTTGCAGGGTAATGCTTAGAAGTAGAAGTACTTGTAATTCAGTTTCGACCTATTTTATGTCAATCCCTGGTTATCCCTCAGCGGTCAGTTCTGTTTCCTCTGTATCCAGTGCATTATTCTTAAAACTAGTGGAGCTATTCCTGTTCAACAATTTTACACTTACCAAGTGCTTAGTGGAATAAAAGGTGTAAATTGAATGAGTCGCTGAAAAACTTCCTTAGCTTCTGCCATAAGTGTCTTTGATTATTTTTCTCAGTATCTAGTTAATTATTTCTAAAACAGCAGTTATGAAATCTGATTTATTTATTGGCTTTTAAAATAATTATTCTCAGCGTAGCATATGGTTGTAAATTACTTCAATATAGGGCATGATATGATGAGAAGGTATATGATTAACAACCAATTAAATACTTCAAAGAGTTCACTGAAACAGACGCCTCTGGCCTACATACAAATGGAAACTAATGTCTTAAGGTATGGTAGCCAAGTTAAAACTATTTGAAGGAATCCTGTGTGTGAGGAAGTGTAGTGGTGGCCAAAAGATGGGTCCATGATGAACAGGATACTGAATGTAAAGCAAAGCATAACCTTTTACATGATGTTAGGTAAAATAAAACCGATTGTCATTAAAGTGGGTTCGCCAGGAAGTCGAAGCTCATCAAAATGAAGGATGAACGGTCTCTCATACGGTTAAAATGGCTGTAATACCCACGAAAAATCCTACAGCGTCTTAAATTCGTGATTAGGTCGGCGGATGATTCATAAGTTATTCCTTTCGATGAATTCAAACCCTTCGGCACGAATGATTTTTTTAGTCAAAAACCGCAGTCGACAGATAAAGACGATCCCGACAGCCAAGGTACATTTCACCCAGGGTTCGTGCCTTTCGGCTTTTATATCACCATTTTACGAATTTTTAAGTGTTCCGTATTTGTCATATTTCACTCACCCTGCTCTCTACCTCAATGATGATGTCAACACATCTGGGTTAAATTACACAACAGTGTGCGCCATTTTCCTAGGTGAGCATATCGTGCCCAAAGAAAGTCCAGCGGCGGAGTTGTACAGTCACGACGAAAAGGAGGAAGGAGAGCATGTCCGTTTATGCAAACCTTTGTACGTGACGACGCGGTTGCAAGTCCCTAGGAAGAGAGTGAGAGGGGGGGAGAAGAGGGGTTTATGTACTGCCCCGTGGGTTGCTTCTTCAAGTAGTGAATATCTTTAAGCGAGCCGAGGTGATTTGAATGGGTGCCAAGGGGGGAGGAAAGGGGGTGTGACTTATGACGAACTTGCGTGGTTCATAGAGTTTTAGTCTCCGGGAGCGCTTTTCGTCCTCCCCTAGCTCTGGCGTTATCATAGTTTTCGCATCTACGCCTAAACAGATAAACACAAAACTCGATGAATCAAGATTTTCGTTACATGAACACGGGTAAAGAGTACTCTATTTTGACCTCTGAAGAAACTCGACATCGGAATGTCACTTGTAATAAGAAAAAATTATTTAAAATTCGATATTTTAATTATTCGCCGATACTTTTCATTAATAAGGCCTAATCTCGAATAACCTCCAGTGTGTGCGGACCCAACATTAGATAGTATTATTTTCGAGCTAGGTCGAATGCAGCGTAAAGCAGCTATATTTGTTTAAGTTTGTTACAAAAAAATTTATAATGTAATAAGCTTAATGGAGGTATTAGGTCGGGAAACACTTGGTCAGCGTAGGTTGAAATGCAGGTTAAATACATTATGCAGATTTCAACAAGATCAATTTCGGTAAGATGTTAAAAAAATATTTCATAAACCCTGTCATTCTGAAAGCAAAAATAAAAATACAGCTTATTCCACACGCAAAAACAAACTTTAATGCACAACCATGGTTTCACTGCGAAGCATCATCATCAGGTGATGCTGCAGCAGACTTTCTTTCCACATAATATGTATCATGTTTTTGTCATTGAAATTTTTTTATGAGATTAGTTTCCTCGAATGTGAAATATATATAAAGCTGAATGCCTTGCGAAGGCTCACTCTCTGTTATACGCCCCTGCGGTGAATGGCAGGGTGTGGAGGTTGTTACATCTACGTAATGCACTGCAAGCCGCCTCGAGGGCTTGTGGCAGGGGGAGAGAGAGCCATCACCAGACATATATTACGTAGACATGTTCAGAGGGAGCACTAAACTAGGATTAATTTCGTGTCGTGATTAAATATTCATTGTATATCAAGGCTAATTTTTCCACCAAGTACCTCATAGGCTCTATATTATCGCGCGTGTGAGAAACAGTGACATGAATATAAAGTTACAACTAACGTGATATTATATTTTAAAAGTTCTAAAATTATTTACTTCTCTTCTTGGAAATCGAATGACGCGCAATAGAAATCCCATATTGAAAAAATACTCCGTTTCAAATTTCTTAAATAATTTCGAGTTCACACTTGATAACACGTAATACACAACAAAACCGTCTCCTGTGTGACGTCACACCTAGAGATTACTGTGAGAAAAACTACTGAGAGAATACTTATCCCCAACATTAGTTAAATATGTGCTCGAAGTTTAAAATTAAAAAAAATTATTATTATTATTTTAAATCATGAATTATTTTCATTCGCCACAAATATGGTACAGTTGTGGATTAACCAATGGGATTGCAGAATTCTAAATTTTAACCAGCCAATCACATTTTAACTATTGAAACCTCTCATTTTAATGAGTGGACTTCGTGCTGAGTCAACGTCCTGTGTGTCTCTCCTCGGACGACGAAAAAAGAGTACCCCCCAAACGCTCCTTCACGCCTAAGATGAACGCTCGAGATTCTTAAGGACGAGAATTACTCAATTCAGAGTCTACTTCTTCGAAAGTTAAGAAAAATTTCGTAGTTTATTGTAAATATGGAAGTCGTTTTACTATTTTTTTAAAGATTACCTGAATATACGTACGTATATCATGATTCACGATTTAACGCAAGTAAATTAGAATTTGTGAATTCCAAGAGTGGAGGCTGCTTACGCATACTATTGAATTTTTATCATGAAGAGTGAATGGAAATTACTTTTAACGTGAATTTCCGCCGTTATCCGAAAGCATTTTAAGGCCTCGTGAAGAGAGGCGTAGAACTCAAGTTGAAATATCGTTCCACAAATATCTCATTAAAATTATCAATTCTTACTGGTAAAGTATTTCATTGTCAGTTGATAATTTATGAAACATTTCCCTGTTAAACATTATTTTGGACCTTAATTGATCAAAAACCCATTGCATACATATAAATTATATAGGAAAAAGAGTACTCGTTCATATTGTTCTGGCGCGAGTTACACGAGTTAATTATTTAAAAAGAAATTTCAAAAGTACAAGTAAAGGCCTTATTGTCCATAATATAATTGTGACACTTGCCCCTTTTCATTGGGTTCATTTTGAGATCTCGAAAAAACGAGGCTCATCGTACAAAAGGAATTTTTCAAGGGGAACTCGCTTATTTCTTCTGAGTCGAGGGAGTTACATAATGCACCGTCATTTGCTTCGTGACTGAATAAGAAAATAATTACGATAAAATACATGAACATGGTACTTATATTAGAGAAAACACTTGGTAGACATAGAATAACATCACTGCTATACGCCAACGTCTCGAGTTATGTCAACAATTCACACCTCACGTAGAAAGGCGTCGTCACAACGCCCATGACTTTACATTAAAAATCACTGATTGTGGATTCCTATCACAATTGAAACAACCGTGAGATTACAGATAACACTGAATTTATTCACTGTGCACTGGACATTTTTTTCAATTTTTCCTCGCACTATTACGAGCTGTAGAATTGATTGAAATGGAAGAGGACCCTCTGACTGAAACTTTCCATACGTACTCTGGGTTGTCTTGAGATTACACCATACACTTTTTCTCAATACGACGACATTCCGATATTCGCGAATCGCTTTGCACGAGAAGTAGCTAATAGGTTGTTCGACCGTGGTTCCCCTACGAATGGACTCAACATTAAAACACTTGCTCGCGTTCTCCAGTAATAGGAGCGACTCCCCCCTTCCTCTCCTCTCACGTATGGCCTCAATAATTTCGGAACACAACTGTGAACTAGAGGCGGATGCGATAAACCCACCTAGCCTACACAATCCAATACTTAACACTCAGCATTAAGGCAGAACTGAGCGGGTATAAGATTCCCTACAGGGGGAGGGGGGGGGGATAATTTGACGAGTAGAAAAGACTTGATAAGGAAACATTCTTCACTCGGTGCCCCTCAAACTGCGCCATTCTCCCGACTAGAGTACGGTCCCTATGCACAGGTGCCACGCGTCGACTTGAGAGCTTACGTCCAGAATACGGAGTCGTCGCCCTCTCTCCTCCTCCCCCCGCATGACTTCATTCCCCGAAGGAATAATTGCTGGTTATTCCACGACAATAAAATAATCAAGAATCCCCTTAGAGTTTTATCAACTTGTCCCAGACACAATAATATGAATCACATTTACAATAATTTCCTGATTTATATTAATATTTGAAACTACTAAGGATTCCGGGAGCTGATTAAAATGGAGAGTCGATTTAATGTTTCATTAGTTGAATCTTGGAACATATGAGGGCATTGTCACTGCTTTCATTGGAGGTAATGGGTTTAAAAATAAAACATTACGAAGTCGTGCAAACGGCATTTCTCCTGTACATATTCGCGGTACTACGTGGTAATCACTCAAAATTTTTCGGTCCGTTGACGTGGCTATGCATAACTTTGCCTTTAACTTTGGGGTCCTTGGCATATAAAATGAAATATATGAATAAGTGGTAAGGTTAATAATATTTGCTGTATATGAATTCTGAATTGAACCCGTGTAAACTGGATTTATTATGCCCTTCCTTAATCGGTGAGTAACCACATTCTACTCCCACTGTTGTCTCACAGTGTACTAAGGGAAGGAAGTATACTAGCTTCTAAAATATTGTTTAAACCATATGTTGTTATTAATAAATAAATGCCAACTTACATAAAATAATGAATTATCCCATCCGAATGTCTTAATCTGTTAATTTTATATTTTCTATCTCATGTTAATATAGCAATAGGAATCAAGTAAAATAAAATTTTACTCAATTCACCCCATAAAATGCACTATTCGATGCATGTTTGTACTACAAGTATTTGTAACGGGTGAACTTGTAGTGTTGACTTCTTGAGTCTGATGGTTCCTCAGTGTAGTTTATATTCACAATGATTACTGAAAATATTTTGCATAATATTTCTGTTTATTGCTCTAGTATATCCATATCTCACAGTTACTTTCAATATCTACATCCCTGGTCTTTATTTTCAACTCGGCCATCGTAATCAGTAGTTACTTAGCGCGAACTTCCAGAATTCATACCCTGCTCCTTCGAAACGCGTCCCTCTTCCTTATTAAAACTACCGGCGTCATATAGACTCAGGGATTATAAAGCTTGTAACGTCTGGCCTATTGTCGTGATGTTGTGTGCTGGTCAATTATTTCATTGTTATTAATGTGAAGTGGTATTTCGAATAATTTATGGTTGGAAAGTAATTGATAGTTGTTTATGTAAGGAGACGAGCGGGGATTGTGGTTAAGTTATAGCGGGGACTGTCGAGTGTGGAGCTTGGAGAGTATCAAGTGAGACACGAGTGAATAAAGACGTAATTTGGGAAGTGTGCTGCGTTTGCTTTGGTTTAATCCCGATAAGCAGTATAATACAATTAAATCTGACGTTACATGCTACTGGATATTTTCTTAAAAGACCTATACCCTTGTTGGAATGAGGCCTACCATTGATTAGTATTGACACTATTTCTTATTTAATACTGTTGCTAGTACAGAATCACTCCTCTGGTACCAAAATAACATTTAAAAACTTAATAAAGTGAGTACAATTCCCAACACACAAAATAAAAAACACCTAACAGACATTATTTGATACAGACAATAGACAGTAATGCTTAAATGCCCATTGAAGTCGAATGTTATGTTCGACTTGAGTAAGCTAGCAGGATATATAGAAAAAATTTAGTCGTTTAAGAAGTCCTCTTGGGTTATCCACTAGGTCAAAATTATTCCATTCTGGCCGATGTATCGACACGAGGATTGTATTCGGGGCTGTTGAGTGACACAATAGTCCCGACACCGAGTCGAGAATCGAAAAGTCGGCCAAAATGGTGCACCATACCCAAAAAATAAGATCTTAAACATCATTCGCCGGGAGCGCATCAGATCATACTTCAATAATTTAGTCATGTAAAACTAACGTAGAACTACAATTTACTTAATATTGCTACATTGTGCCGGGAAATACTTTATTTTATTCAGCATAAATACAAACATAATTATAAGTAAATGATGACAATGACCACGTGCAAAGTACGATATTGACAGCTAACAGTGGGAACATGTTGTCCATCTGGGTTATATTTCTTTCAATGTATCTCCATTCACCCCCTAACACAGATAAGTACACACTCCACCCCATCGCACAACTCGTATGTATGGCACAAATCGAAGGGAGAAGAGAAGTGGTGATAAAATGAGGACGAAGAATATCTCAGGTAAGAGGGGCAATTCTCCACTCGTGCTCCAGGAAGGCATTTCCCGACATATGGGACAATTTCAAGAAGAATCATCCATGAGGAATACATCAAGGAATACTCCTAAAAGGATAAACCAGATGAGGCAAAAGGTAATAATTGGCCTAAGGTTATAAAGGCCAGGATTACCCTGTGAGACTCAGGGTGATCCAAAGGTAAGAAAGGGCTGGGAACAGGGTGGTGTGGAATAGGAAGGGATGGCTTTGAGATGGAGCAGGGAAGGGAGGGTATATCGGGCTTTGGGAGGGTCTGGCCGGGGGAAGGGAAGGAGGGTCGGGTGAGGGGAATGGATGGAGGGTAGGCTTGACGAGGCTTGACGAGGGACTGACCGGGGAAGGGAAAGAGAGTCGGGTAGGGGAAGGGATGAAGAGTTGGCTGGGGGAGGGCCTGACGGGGGTACGGGAATGAGGGTCGGGTGGAGTGAGAGGGGGTACGGGAATGATGGTCGGGTGGAGTGAGAGAGGGTCGGGCGGGGTTAGGGTTTGTCGTGGGGTATGCGAGCTGGTATGGGCAGGGAAATGGGAATGAGAGTCGGGTGAGGAGAAGGGTGGGAGGGTCGGTCGAGCGGGACCACTGAGATACTCAAGGCCTTCGAGCTTTTAACGTGAGATCACATTAAATGGGCCGAAGGCTAGCCACCACGTATAACCGTACGGATTTTACTCACGTGAATTTTTGCTACGTTGCGTTAGTTCTGTATAATTTGTAGGTTCACTAAAATAATAAACCAGTTTTGTTATAAATTATATGTCTGAAAACTCATATGTATAACACTTAATAATTATAAGTACCCGAAGAACAAGTATTCATGAATCGCTGAATAGTAATCTGTCGAGATGACTCATTCAAATATTATGTAAATTGCGACAACGTAATACGGAGGAGTGCAAATAAACGATATTAACTCTGATAAAGGTAAATAAAATTATTCCTAAAGCTTTTCTAAGACCGAGAATTTTATGATAAACAGTGGTGTCGATTAGGTGATTTTGTTGCTATGGTAGAGAACAGAGGCCCCCCCCCTGGTAGGGACTCGATCAGCTGATGGAAAGGTGCAATATGATCTTTAGCGTAGGGCACAGGTCGATTCCTAAACAAAATTTAATCCACTACAAATCACAGCAGAGGACAAGGAACCATATTAAGTAAACAAGAGAACGAAAGTAGAACAAATAAAAATCCTAGATGAATAGCCAAATACTGCGATTAAAGCGAAGAATTACGGCAATCCGCAAACTTCAGATATTTCACCAGAAAAGAAAGCAGTCCCTACTGTTGGGGGATACATGGAAACAATGAGAAGTACTTTGATCGAAAGGCCTGGGTTTTTTAAAAAGCAAAAAAATCTAACTTAGGAAATAAACTACTAGTGATGCAGGAGCTGTTGTATAACGATGTCCGCACCAACGACAGACATACTAGACGCGTGGCAGAAACGAGATGAATTGAGCGCGGTGGCGTGACTGTATCCCGTGATTGCACAGGCAGCAGAGAACCTTTGAGATGTTCACGCGATTAGGCCAATAATGTTCAATTGACTTTAACCCATTTAATCCATCCATTGGCAAGGAATATTGAAGTGTGCAGAGAGGATGTTGGGAGGTTTAGAAAACTTATCGTACACACACACACACACGGCTGAGATCTTTAATTTTGGGAAATTAATGTGTGATTAACGAGAGGAACACAAGCCCATGAAAGAGGAGACGGCGGAAATATGTGAAAGGACTAATAGAAGAATAGAAGTGGCGGACATTTTCAGGAGAAGCGATGAATCGGCGAAAATACGGAAGAAAATAATGCAAAGACAGGAGGGTAAGTGTTAAATCCTGGAATAATATAAGAAGGTTGTATATCTCAAATCCAACGACGACTGGCTAGTAATCAATATTGAAGAAATTTACGCCCAGCACTAGCGATATTGGAACAGGAGGTAGACGAGTAGAAAGGACAACGAATTCGACGACGCGACCAGTGAACCCGAAAGCAGACCGGGAGACTTCGACGGGTGGAGCGGAGAAACAGAGCGAGGAAGGAAACGGGGGCTGTTTATTGGGACCTATTAAACGAATCTGAATTGTGACGTGTGAGAGTGTAATTTTACCACTGAAAAAAAAGAAAGAGATCAATCTTCCCAAAAACCCAAAATATAACACCAACATAGTCAATAGGGCCCCTGAAAACCAGTTGAATGTTTTGCAAAAACGTTTATAAAAATCGTGCTAGAGCGTTAAGATATCACTAGTCTGATTACCAACGAGGCAAACGAAAATATTCTTTTCGAGTAATACAACTTTGAAACAAAAGACTCATTATTAAGACACGTTAGATAGTTAATTTTCAAATTGCGAAGTCTGGTACGGACATTAAATATCATAAATCATCTGGTGAAACACACAATTCCATTTGCTGATTTACGTATGACGCGAAACGCCATTTAACAAACGTCAAGGAATTAAAGCTCGTTGAACAAACAATTACATTGTGATAAGGTACCTCAACGGATTGAACTGCCGTAATTCCTCCACAGAAGAGTACAAATTCTTTCAACAAAACAACGTAACTACTTACAGCTTCAGCGATCGCAGGGGACAGCGAAGAGACGGACGCCCCAGAAGTCGAAGAGCAACCCTCGTTCACACCGCCGCCCCTCGCTTCCCCCTCGCCAGAACACAAATGCGAGGAAGGACAAGGTCGCCTCCACGTGCGCTTTCGTTTACAAGGGGAGGGGAATGGATAGGCGTGTGTGCTTAGGAAGGGGAGGGTTTAGCTGTTTGGATGTAGGCGGGGGGGTGAAGACACGCCCCCCCCCCCCATTTCATTCGATCTATTCCTTCTTCTTCCCAATCTAGACCTTCGTCCCGTCTGCCGTGGGATTAG
>WURS02428486.1:0-16068 GCA_011762765.2 Rhinocypha anisoptera | reverse complement strand
CCCAAAGACTCTAAATCCCCCTCAGGGAT
This sequence comes from Rhinocypha anisoptera, assembly GCA_011762765.2. NCBI lineage: Eukaryota > Metazoa > Arthropoda > Insecta > Odonata > Chlorocyphidae > Rhinocypha > Rhinocypha anisoptera. The sequence goes on along the minus strand of WURS02428486.1, from coordinate 16,039 downwards.
TGCGCCCCCTGGAGCGTGAATAGCACCGATTTTGAGCGCCCGGCACCAACCCCGTTGGCACTCACCCGACGCCCCGCACCCCTGCCGCAGGAGGAAGAAGAGGGACTCGAAGGAAGCCTACAAGTGAGTACTTCACCGCTTCCGGGTGCACGCACGCGTGCGTCCTCTCTGAAAAGTCATTTCCCTGAAAAATCTCCGCTTTAGCATAGCGTGACACGGTATACCCACAGCCGCGTTCGAGTGCTATGTCTCAGGGATCTGTGCGGTGGCGACTCCAGACTATTACCCTATTGCGGATTGCCGAATTTTGTTCGTATCGCGGGCGGCGACATGAGAGAGCGCTATCCTCCGTCCGCCCGCGAGGACCCTCAGACGGAATATCCACCGATGGCTTTTATTAGGAGCAAGTTGACGCCTATGCTAGACTCATTCCGTATCTTTCCTTCCCGAACCACTAATTACTAACCTTCAAACCTACTGCTGACCTTATATTTAAATTAAAACACTAAAATTTTCAACTCTCCCGGCAGCCGCCTTCCAGTTACCATCAGTAAACACTACCCACTCTAGCAAAACTAACGGACGAGAGAGAACGATACGAATTGTCGGCCAATATTTAAAGAGATAAAATGTTTCAAACGATGGTCGTCTCCAGAGAAAACAGTCAGTAACATCGGATTTGCCACTATTAAGGAGGGCGTATTGTAAAAAAAAATATGAACGATCAATCTCCGAATCTTTTAGGCGACCTGAAGAGCAAGAGATGAGAGGACGATTCGCCTCTCGCAAAACCCTACGTTGATTGAAGTCACAAGTTCGGGATATGAGGGGTAGGTCGTTTCTCGCTGTCAGCCCAGCCAATGCTTCTTTACTGATGTATTCTCCCTCGGAAAGGAACATCCCTATAATCTTACAAAATGCTTTTTCTCGAAAGATATTTTTAAATCCCAGGAGAAGGCAAATGAATGCATTTCAAAGAAAATATTAAAACATGGCTATCTGTCTCTGAGTCGATGTTCTTCAAACGTTTTATTCCAGCGTTTCCTCATTTATTCTTCGCGAAAAAAAGAGAGAAACCATTGCCCAATATTGAAAATAATGAAGAAATGCACGTCGAGCACTGTCGACGAGTTAATACTCCAGTAAAATGTCAATCTTTCTTTAGAAATGTCAAGAGGAAAAGTAGGAAGAATACGAGTGAATGCTGTAAAAGAGTAGCTAAGATAGGTCAGCAATTAACGGCATTGTCCTCGATGGGAAGAAATAAAGAGCGCAGGAAGGTTTATATCTCTGGGTAACATCATTGTTTTCTCGTTTTATTATTGCGGGAAAACTTTCGAGTCACTTCGAAGGATCGGTAATACGTTCCACGGAAATATTATTGATATTCCGTAACAAATTGACATTTTACAGTCACTTTGCCTTACAATTTGCCTGTTAATGTTCCGGATGAATTGCTCAATCAGCAACCCGCGAAATGAGCTGCGGTGGGCTAAGCCCTATGGGAAGTTTTCTTGCAGCGATGCTGCAACGATTGACTACAGAGTGGAGAAACGCCACGGCATAATTCCTAGTAAACGGGTTCCACGAGCACTTAAGCAAATTTCTAACCAAATATTGTTCAAATCACGACATATGGTGACAAAGGATAATCCTTTGTAATTTTGCGAAGAGATTCTCTTCTATAAGATACGGTTTCAGGCTTTACTTGGTGGAATTCTCTCATGATGGAGGTATAGAAAGACACATCAATTCCACATAAAAAATAATAACGTTATTAACACGACCAGGCTTCGCTGTAACACCTTATGATGCTGTGTTACGGCGAAACCTGGTCGTGTTAGTAAAGTTATTATTTTTTATGTGGAATTGCTGTGTCTTGAGATTCTCTTCATCAAAACTCCTCTGTCCCAAACCTATTCATGCCCATACTCCAGAGTATGCGTGTTGGGGTAACATTAATCTTGTCATTAGTTTTCGGTAACATGTAAAATGACGAGAAACTGGGAAAACGTTGTCCAGTTGGAATACTGTCGACACATGACGACCTTAAAATTAAGTCTGGTGACTAATGTGTCCAAAGGGATGGGATCACATGAAAGGAATAACAAAAAATATGTCGAGGAAGATGGAAAAATGCCTTATTATATACATATGATTCCTGAGTCTGATACTATCTAATAATAAAGATACCGAGTCTCCACTTCCACGTAACAGTGCACGTTCCTTTGCCATAAAATAGGAAGTAGTCATTCACGAGCTTAAGATATTGCTTCCTTTATATGAGTTAACATTAACCAGTCACCAGGATCTGAGTTCAACCCCTTATAATTTGTTAGCTCACTCGTAAAATACTTGTCGTACTTGGGAAACGCAAGTAGGCGAGATGCTCCCTGTTAAATAATACTCGAAGAACTCTGTGGGGGCAAGATGACCTTTTAGAATGGCACTGAACAAAGTCGCGGGCATGTTTCATCACCGTCGAACCCATCACCATAGTCACAAAACAACCAGCAGAATCTTAAGTTTTGTTTTCCAAAAATTGTCATTTCAGACATGTTTTCGGTTAATGCCAACACCAACGTGTTCGATTTCCGATGTGCCCAATTCATCCCTCGTCGACCCTTTTTCTATCTTTACATTTGTCGTGTTCTCTGGCACTACTGCCAATATTGTCATTTCCCGTGACGGTTCAAACTGCGGTTCTTCAATCACTCGGCATCACGCTTTCCCCTCGTGACGAGGGGGCTGGGCAAAAACTCTTACTTTCCGTCATGATGGAACTTCGAGCGACGTGTGTCCTTGAGTGTTCTCGGCATGCGATTACGCTGATGCCGACGCTGAGTTTCCCTCCTTTCCTCCCTCCCTCCCTCTCTCTCAACTCAGCTATCCGACTTGTCCCTAAACGGAATTCGTGGAAATGCTGGCATAAAGTGCCAGCGAAGAAAGATTAGTTACCTCATATGTAATGTGAGCACCCCACTCACATAGAGATTCCCGTCTTCAGTCATCCCTTTGTTGGCGCATTACCGACGAGATAAAAGTCTAAATCGTCTTTTTGAAACATGGTTGCACAGCCTATGAAAAAAATCTAAAAACCACATGAAATAAGACTTTTACAAAACGATGTCGAACATAACCGATTTTTTCCGTGCGAAAACGTGTTACAAAATTGTGCATATAAACTACTTAGAATAAGGAAGTTTCCGAGAGTTATTTTTGTAACATTAAACAAGGTCAGTAACGTACTACGTCATCAATACGCACGATTTTTAATACAAAGGATGTAAGCGTTCTTATACAAAGAACAAGATAATTAGTTAACAAGAGTAAAGGCACAAGGGGAGTTTAATGAAGATGTAAAAGATAAACAATCACAATCATGAAAGGCCTCTCATGTGATGAAAGGTCCTCTAAAAAAAAGGGGAATGTGACGTTTTCTAACCAAAATCTAACTTCCTGGACTTTCAGTCGGAGCGGAATCGACGTCGGGGAGTCGATAAGTGTCCCCCTTTAAAATATTTGGGCTCGGAAAAAAGTGTATGGTGGGAAAGCAAGGGCGCTGGGTCGGAAAGTCGGCAGCCTTTCTCTCTTTCCGGATTTCTATCGACCCACGATCTCATTTCTGCGAGGACAGAATCTCTTCATCCCAAAACCCCTTCACGTGATCTTACGTGCTCCATTAGCGCGTTCGCTCTCTGTGCGTTCATCTCGTGATCCTCCACGTGTATCGGAAGATACACATACGTTCCGTCTCTCGTTTTGTACGGGGAGGGGATGGGGAGGCCTAGCCACCGTGGAGAGAGAGAGTTTTCTCCGATTTCCGGTCGCGGCCTCTTTGTTACCTCCGCTGCGCTATTGCTAGATTATCGCTGCGAGAATCGCTTGGAAGAAAAAAGGACATCGAAGATGTCCCATCTCCTAAATCCTACCAAACCCAGATGACGGGTTTAAAAATCCAATCACGGAATGGAGTTCACGGGGGTGGGGAGAGGAAAGGGATCACCGAACGATTTCAATGACACGGTGCCAAGAAAATAAAAAAAACACTCCGTTTCGTTTTATGTGCATTCGTTCGTTCAACAACACCGTTGGTGCTTTTCCATTAATTCCATTATTATACTCTCCCCTTTATTTCAGAATAATTATTTAATTTTCCTGTGGAGGACGACCTCAAATGCTAGTTTCATGTTGTTGTACATGTCAAAAATCAAAATTTTTCGTAAGATAATATCTAAATGTAGAACATTTGGTTTGAATGAAATAATGTTTGATAAAATATTAATAATCGCTCAAATGAAACTAATAAAGTGGATTACTGGGTGCATTCAACTCCAAAATAATAGGGGGGGGAAATACCTGGAGATGGCCCTTTTTAGCGTTTCTAGATACCAACAGGAAAAAAATCACGCACCTGGAATCATATACCAAGTAAAACGAGCAAAAAATCTGTTGTCATGATTATTTCGCGTCAAAAATCAAGGCAAAAAAATAAAACCTAATGCCTACGAGATTCAATATTTCGCCAAGCCTTAGATGACTTTAGCCATGCAACGTGGAAGATTTATTAAGAAAGTATTCGAATGCATATAATTTACTATGAAATAATTTTGGTACTATGAAATAATTTAGGGATTTGGGTACGGTTCTTTGTTTCGGCGATAATAGTTCATATCGAGCGAATCAATTTGCACGGTTTCATGCAAACGTCTTTGGGTTATGAGATTTAAATGACTGAATTACCCAGCCAAACACCTATTATGTCGAATTCTCATTATATTAAGTCAAGAGAATCAAATTTCTTTAAAATAATTCCTCCTTGAGTCTACTCTCAAACATCACGACCGTTTCTTTTTGTGATAATCCTAATATGAAAGTAAAGTAAACACGTTTACCAAGGTATGCGCACACATTATATAATTATTATTATTTTTGCTCAACTCCATTTGCATACGACTCCAACAGGGTAGATTTGGGTGAATCTTCGAGACACACTCACATGTCAACTTTTGACTTATCAAAAATTTTGCCATTACTTAAATCATGTATGGCATCCAAAGGCATATAAGAATAAACTTCACGCAATATCAGGTCCACTTAGATATTATTCTAAACTAAGTAATTTCTTCCTTTTAAACATGCATAAGCTTATCTGGTATAACATAACATACGGCATAATTCCAATTAGAATTCATACATACTATGCATTTTATGGGACCCTTCTGAAAAGAGTCTAATACATGAAATGGAGAAGGTTCTGCGCAGAGTAGCACTATACGTTAAGAATACTTAGGATAGATCAAGTTAATTTTTTTTCTAACTTGTAACCATTGAATTCGACAGTGAAGTTCAATGAATCATCCGTATCCCAACGTATATAGGGAAATCCGATCACATTTACAAAATGAGAGAGAAAGCTGCCAAATAGTAATATTTAGGGATTCTTTCTTTCCGAGGACAATATGTGAAAGAGATAGCTTGAAAATAAATTAAACTATGTATTTTCAAAGTTTTAGGTTGATTAACGTACAAAACGTGGTGTCCTCACCACCTGCCACACAAAGTCATGTGGCTTGCAGGATACACAAGAAGATGTAGATAAATTACGAGAGAATATGCGACAGAGGAAAAGAAACGTAAGCAGCAGTCTAATCTCGATATGAAGATCATAAAACCTGACCCTTAGGCAGAAAATAACAGACTCCGTCAGGAATTAAAGCATTAACCTGCTAATCCATACCTATGAATTTAACCGTAATAATAATGTAGTACTTATGTACTAAGGAGACACCTGAGGCCATTTTTATTCATTCCATTTTTCCCATTGAAAGTTCTCATAGTCTTACACGCTGTCCCATTAAAGGCCCAAGTGCACTGTTATCATGTGCAGACAGATATCTTAATTAAAATCTCTGAGTAATGTTATCAAAGACAGGAAGTAATTACTTTCACTTAAATGAAACGGAGGAAATGACACGCTGAGAGGAATCTTCACTTAAACACTCCGGTGTATCCCATACACTGATACTTGAGCAAAAGGTTATTTTATTCAACAACAGATACCACTCGTTGAATTTTTGAACGTCATTCGATACCTTTCAACGGTTAAAGACAATTTGAAAAAGCGACTTGAAGCAATTTCCATCGTTACGTGAAAATAATTTGGACCTACGCCCTCCGCATGACGTTGAAATTGCTCTCGGAAGCCACGTATCCCCTCGAGTGGTCACAGTGAGCGTCCAAATCCCCTCTCAGCTTGAATTTTCACGGACCCGCCGCGACAATTCTTTAGAAACCAACGGCTTCCTTCTCAGTGAATGACTCTCTCACCCCCCCTTCAGTCCTGAAATTCTCAAATAAGAGATTGTAATAACGTTTTCGCAAGCTGTGCTGTGAAAAAATACGGAAGCCGATATTTTCGATTTTCTTTTAAATTGATTGGCATTAAATTAGAACTTGGACGGTGATTAATTTCGTGCCATGCTCGACATAAGACATAAACCGTTCATCGAAACGTTACTGAAGGAAGTTTACCACCTGAATGAAGATTTCTCATCCGGTAATTTTCCCATGATTATTGTCCCGAGACTTTTTGTGGAGAGAAATAAAGTGAAAAGAACGTCAGACAGCCACTCTAGTGGGAGTTGTGGACGTCATTCTGGACTTCACAGAATGGCGGACGCCAGTAACAGAATGTCCAAAAGTGCGAAACCTGTAATACATATGTAATTATGAACAAAACCACCCTTTATTCATTGAAAGAGAATTACATGAGGAAAATTAGGTAATTTGCGCCCAGTTGTCAGCCTCGACCTCTTGGGAACTCTAATACAGCTCAAGTAGGAGGAAAATGCATACGAAAGTATGCATTTTCCTCCGGAAACCTGCATACGAAAGTTGGAAACAAGAAAGTGTTATCCTTAATGAACTTCTCCGCTGCCCCATGTATTACTGAGCAAGGGAATGGAAGGAGCATTTTTTTTTACTTTTGCACTCGATGATATCTTAAGAAAAACTCGAGTTCACTCCATCGTGCAAAGTACTCCAATTAGAGTGAGAAGTCCCAGTGGGCTTAACTTAATGACGGTCACGGTGCACGAAGCACAAAGATAACTGTTCACTTTAAGCTTGTATATTTTCTTAGTTACACAAAAGTCTCACTTCAGACGGTGGAAGTTGTGAGTGAAAGTACTATTTGAAATCGTTTTATTGAATTAAGTAATATTTTCCATACTTATGTCAGAAAATAATTACAAATAAGAGTTTACGACTCAGAAAGGTAACATAAGAATGGAAAGTTATTCAACTGAAAGCAGTGATACGTGAGAATAGTATATAGTAACATGTAAGATTTGGTGTTTTCCCAGCTCACCATTCTAGTGAGGTCCTCGAAGGTTCTCCAAAGGGTCAGAGTTCAGCAGCCGACGTTTAGATGGCTGGCTCCGTCAACGTCCCCAACGCCCTGAAGCGAGACATCCATCGAAACGTCCGCTGCTGAATCCAATAACCGGTAAAAAGCCCACGAAGACTTCGCTATCATAATAACATGTCTTGGTATTTCACGCAACAACTAATTCTATTTTAAACGGCAGACTTTCGCCGGCCACAACATAGACTTGGTCTCAAATCAAGAGAATACTCACCTTAACATTGCACAAAATTTACTAACCAAACTACTAGAAAAATCACTACGGATGAGGGTCTATGCCTGGCGATGATGTCACATATTTCGAAGGTTGAAGTTTCTTGCGCAAAATTTTTAACTGCTGGCCATTGGATTAGGATCGGCTAAGCATGCATATAAACACGCGTAATTTTTTCTAGAAATGCCTTAATATATCAGTTCACGAAATCCTAATGCTCGAACGCCGCCCATTCCTATTTTTAAGGAAATATTCGTTTCTACTCTTCCAAAAGCATCTCCGTCTCAATGGCAGTTCTCTGCGTCCCCAAGATCTCAGATATCAAAGAAGCTGCTAACACGTCCATTAAACCTGAGCAGCCTTTGGCATAAATCCCTATTGATTATACAAAAATTTCAGTAATCATTTGAGGATTTGGAGACAGGAGTGCCCAAAACTCTGCTCTTCTTCCACACATTCCAAATTACGCCTACGTAAATAGTTACAGCCAAAATATTACAACTTTCGGCCAATTTCAATCGCACGTCTCTTCCCCTTCATGAGGTACATGCAACCATACAAACTGAACCGGCTGACAATCAAGCAATTAATTCAATGCAAAAAAAAACCGGTATTAACCATATATTGGTTAAATACTTTTTTGCCGAGAACGAAAAAGATCTTAACGAAGCAGTTGCTAATTCCAATTTCCTCATATTTTGAAAGCCATAGACATGCGGAAAGCCAGGCAATAGCTAGATTTTATAAATGAGGTCTAAAAGTTATACAATTGAAGCTTTCTTGTTCTATTGACAGACATGACAAGTTGAACGAGATCGCGAGAGGCTTGACATTTTTCGGACAGCCTCGTCAGTTGTCTACCTTTCCGAGGGCTGATTCACAACAATATTATTTTTAAATTCCATTATCTGAGTAGAATGCAAATCAGCAAACTCTGAACTACGAGGAGTTAGTCCGGTTTTCTTGAACCATGCTGAAGGTTACAATAAAATTTATAATTTTCACTTGTACAGGCACGGATTTTTTTATGTAAGCAATTTGACTTTTTCTTAATTTTTCGTGACTTTCGTCGAATGTTCCGCGAAGCTGAAAAATACCCTCGGGGAAAAACTTACGTTTTTTTAGTGTGCTAGATAAAGATGCTCTTTCACATTTTTTTGTGGTTTAAGACAGACAATCTTAGGAGGTCGAGGCTTGTGATCGGGACAAGCAAAACATACTGCATTATCTCTCCGACTTCACCCATGAATTAATACGGCAACGGGAACGTGGATCGGGATTAGCTGCCTTATTCCGGAAACTCATATATATCAAATGACTCTTATTTAGTAGTCCCAAGAACTTTCCCATTTACTTAAAAAATTTGCGTCAATGCCTAGACGTCCACGAAGGAAAAGCGACATTTGACATATGAGTTAAATGCGATGATCTTATAGACTAAAGGTTGTCAAAAGCTTCTCGATAGTGAAACATGACAAATTGGTTTATTATTTTACTTATCAATTTCGTATTTATTTTTAAAAATAGTGAAAAGCCGTTGTTTTTTAAAAACCGAATGAGTAACACCATAACTGCATATGGTGTCGCCCGCGTGAATTTGTTAGAAAGTGGCCCGAGACTCAAGTGAGCTTGACACGCCTTAGGCACAGCCAATAATTTCAGCGATTGCTAACTCTTAAAACAATGAGGCCTACGATTGTTCAAAGATGCTTGAAATGGGGAAATATAAAGTTTAAACCAGAAGTCATACATAACATGCCTTAAATAATGTTTGCAAATTCTAAGCCTTTGTTTCTGTTTAAAAAGGTGAAATTTTCAATACAGATTTACAAATAAGATTATAAATTCACCATAGCTACCTCGCACAGTCCTTAGCTGTACTCATTGTTGGACTCCATACTATTACAAACTATGGAAACGTGCGGATTGGTAAATATTTTCGGTTCCTCATTTTTCACAACAGTTGTGATTAATCGTGAACTCCTTCTGAAGATCATATGTTCATTCACGTCACATTCTTCTGAGAAAAAGTTTGAGAGGAATGGATGAAATCTAGGTTTTATGCACTCGGTAAGGATGAAATCGATTAGGATGTAAAGTCCTTCAATTCCATCCCCTCGTATCATATACAGGTTTCTACATACTTTCGTTATTATGATCAAATACAAGCTCTAAAAGGAGATATTCTAAACTACTTCAAACGAAGTAGGTAATTAATTATAAATTCGGATTCTAAATTTGTCGCTGATAGGCATTTTTCCTCTAGGTGAATAGAATTATTCAATGGTAAACTACTGAAATTTAGCTATTTACCACTGCAATCGTTTCTCAGAAAATCTTTTGACATCCGCCTTCGTTACAGCTTTCGTATTTTTTATTTTTTTACAGTTACTTAGTCAATATTTTATCTAATATGTACTTTCTGTGCTGCCAAAAACATCTCCAGTAAATGATAATCAATTTGTTTTCTTATTCTTTTTTATCGTCAAAAAGTAGTTGTGTCTGCTTACTGAGGGAGACCTAATTGGTTTTTCGAACGATCTGCTTAAATGACGATGAAGTAAAAAAATATGATAAGCGAGATCTCCACGTCTAAACCAAACTAGACAAAGAGCTTATTCTGTAGATAAATCAGGGATAATTCTGTAGATAAATCCCTAAATTTTGAACTTAAAGCGTCAATTATTCAAATTTCAAAGGTTGAGTGAGTTATAAAACTTAGAGAGGAATGGACTAATAAGAGAAATTCCAGATAAAATGAGTGAACTTTGATGACATTTCTCTACAGGTGGCGCTGAAAGAAAGTTTTGATAACGTACGCCACCCATCGATATCTATCTTTTCCCATTGATATCTTTCGAAGAAACACTGACTTCAGTTTCCATCTTCTCTTCTTATACCCTTCTGCCAGTCCTTCCTCTGCTGGTGACTAACAAAAAATGTTTAAATCTAACCTTAAAACGCTCAAGAATTAAAAAAATGGTGTCGAGTGGTTGACACACTCAGCTTCTTGACTGAGAAACTAAATTTTGTCGTTTAAATTTGAGACATTTTAATTTCAGGCAGTAAAAATTCAAGAATAACCAGAATTTTTTTCGTGGAAACAAATGTAAGTTTTCTACTGCGTCCTATTAAAATTCTACTAATAATAAAATTCTACTGATATTTCTAAATTTATTTTACCTTTGGATAAAAATACATGGAAGATTGTTTTTCGAAACGACCAACAGTTTGAAAACAAGTCGCGAGAATTGAACTTCACTGAACCCAGAAAAATTCTGAAGAGAGTACCGACTACTTCCTCATGAGTTGTGCAGTTTTTTTAATCAAACCTTGTTGCTGAAAAACCTGGAAACCGAGGGAAAGTTCAAGTAACGAAAGACTCGTAATAAAGACATCTCCACGGAACAGAATTAACCTCCAATAGTCTCGCCTTTCGATCCATACGGCCGTGACAGCGATCGACGGGAGAATAGGTCAACCCGAACCCTTTCAGCAAGAAGATAGTATTTGAGAAAGCCCTCGATGGTTCATGGAGAAATGAGTGCAATGCCAATCAGACGAAGACGTAGATCGAAGCTTTCCAGCCATCCAAAGTCGCTTCGGACCGATTTTTGATGAAAGAAGAGCGTGTCACGCGTCATCGATCGAACGAAAATATAGAATAGAAATGGGACAACAGATAGGGAGAAAGTTAATTCACAAGCAAGAAAAAAACGATCAGATAAACAATGCGCTTCGACGCGTGAGTCATTAAATGAACGGGCTGGCATTCACTATATAGGAGGGAATCGGCCTCACTTTCCTGAACATCACCACAATTCTTTTGAGTGACATAGACTATTTTCAGAGATATCATCCTCGTGAACTACCTTCAGTAACAACTCGGGAGGGCTTCATTGTGATGTATTCTGAAAAATTCCAACATCCCTGGGTGAAATTTTCACCTGGTTGAGGAAAATGAACTTGGTGCCAATTCGCCTGTTATGATTTAGATGGATATCAATAATGATGAGCTCTCATTCAAAGGAGTCTACCGAATTATTCGATACAAAGCCATAATTGAGTGAAAACCAACCAAAGTTACTAGTCGAGAGAGGTTGCGAAATATAAAACAGCCATAAACGATTAGAAAAGATAAAATAAGAAACACTTTGAAACTTTTTTAATGAACAATAGTTTATAATTTGTATTGAATGTAACAAATTAGACAAAGTCAAATTGATTTGATTCACATTATAAAGAAGTTTCAATCTGAAAAAGGAATGTACTTTCTATTACGTATTAGCTTTGTACTACTAATAAACTTGAGTATAATTTTTGAAACAGTAACTAAACCATGAACTGGTTAAAAGCGTGGGAGTCCTACTGTTTGAAAGGTACGTACGATATCACAAAGTTGTTTTTAAAACTATGGAATGTTTCCGTTAAAAAAATTTAAACTTAAATATACTATCCCACCCACAGGGAGCTCTGGTTGAATAGGTTGTTGCATAAGTGAAAAACACTATCAAAATAATATACTGTTACTCTTTTATTCAAAACTTCTTCGGATATGTTACTGAAGTGCATAAATAGACCAAATCGCACGCATGCTGTCATCGACTCATGTCAATTGCAGTGACCAGGTAGGCAATGCTGATAATCCTCCGTTTCCAAGGCTTCTATAAATAGACACAGTATTATCGTGCATTGATGCGACAGAATGGTGGTTTTATTGATTTGTCCCTATCTATGTGAAATTTACCCACAATCCGTCCCCAGTCATCCTATACGTATCACATGGCCCTTGTATTGTTTTTGAAAGGTTCTAAGAAGATCCACAGAATGTTTTCAACGCTATTTCGTTCCTACGTTTCGAGAAACTACGGGGAAAATACCTTTTAAAACAATTATAACTCATTTATTGATATATCTATACGTTGCACTTTTTTTCATTAAATTATTACTTAATTATTACTTCATTAAATTATTATGAAAAATTAAAACTAAGCCATAAAATAAAGCCTGGAGAGTTATTTTTTATCGCACCAGTTAGGTATTTGCACATAAAATAACAAGGGTAAATTGGAGCTACAAAGTTAAAACTGATTTCCATTCAAAGGCATCACTGTTTCACGCTCACCATTTATGAATTTTCTTATAACTTTTCTGTTCACTTTGTAGAAATTTGCCTCGTAGTATTTGGCATCTGAAAAGATTTTTTATTGTATATGCAAACGATAAAGACTAAAAAGGAAAAATACCTTTTTCTCTTTATTGTTTCCAACTACACCTACGTTACAAAACTAATAAGATAACATTAAATTAGAGTTAACATGGGATTACGAATCGATACTAAAGGTCATGATGTAATATAGCCCACAGGCTATATTACATCACAGGAAACACGAAACTGACATCTACAAACAGTTTGTATTTCTAAAATGATAATGTTGAACTGTAACTCAGACTTTAGATCAGGGATTTAGTCGTTTGTATGATTTATTTATTCGTTCGTTTCTCTGGTGCAAAAACGCAAGAGTTAAACGTACATTTAGGCCCATTTAACAAACATATTGCACATTGCGTATTCGAGACTCGTATGTGAGCATTGATTTAATTGTCCATGCATTACGAGAAAGAGTACTGTATTGAAAATAGGTCACTCCGTAACAGAACAAGCGGAGATTGGACGGCAAGGATTCAAGTCCTGGTGAAAATTATAGGTTAGGGAAACATTTGCTAAAACCATCTTCATTTTCAAATTTCGTGACAAAAACGCTAAGCCAACCTGTGGGATAATTGAACAACATCAGTATGAAATTATTACGTAAATCGCGTCATTTTCCCCTGTAACCATGGAAGGTGCGAAGTGTTGTGGTGCCTGCCGCTAGCGTTTTTCCGCTGGAAACTTAAAGGTAAACATTAATTAATAGAATCAAAATAGGAATTAAAAAGCTTATGAAAAAGTAATGCTACGGACATTATGGCTATCGGAGTCAACTACGGCGATATGAGAATAGTAAAGGCATAATATAAGGAACAGGGGCCAGTGACCAGGTTGGGTGATAGATGAGAAGCGAGAACTGAGGAAAGATCCAGGCAGGGATCTCGTTATCGCCGTTAAAATTGAGTTCATGCACCGTGGAGGCAATGAGCGAGATCAAAGAGAAGATAAAACGAGGCGTAAAGCTACAGCGAGAAAAGACACATGTTGCGGTTTGCTGCTGGCATAGTCGCACTTGCATAAGAAAGAAGATCTGACGAGGGAGTCATTCCGCACGGAGAAGGGAATGGGGAAGTACAAACTGACGACATGCTAAAATAAAATTAACCTAAAGGTCTGCTGTCTAAGGGACGAAAACAGTCGTTAATAAAACTGGGGAAGGATATTATGATCCAGGTGAAATAATTTTGCTATATAATTAGCAGGATCATCAGAGATGGAAGTAGCAAGAAAGAGATTAAAAGCGGAAAAGCACAGCCAGATAAGAGTACTAAACACAAAAATCGGATACTAAAGGCAAGTGATATCAGCCTTTACGGAATGGAGGCGGTCCAGAATAACATAATATGGATTTTGCTTTTATGTGGATGTGTGAGGTGAAGAGCAGCAGGCGCAGAGAATACTGGAAGCATTTGAAATGTGGAACTACAGAAAAATGTTGACAGTTTTATGAATAGACCGATTAAGCAATGAAGGAGACTAAGAAAAGTAGTAGCCCATGAACTAAATTTGTATGAGAAAGAGGAAAATTAATCAGAGACATGTCAAGGCATGAGAGTAAAGTGAAGACCATATTGAAAGGGACCCTAAAAGGGATAATGTTTTCACATCCTTTTTGTAGAAATATTTTTATACACCTAGACACGGCTACGCAACAAATTTAGAGCATTATAGTGAGTTTCAAATACCTGCTTGTATATGTGGGAAAAGAAAAAGGACTTCTTAGCACTCATTATTTTAGCCAAAGTGCCACTTTCCGAAACGCTTTCACATTCATGACCAAGAGTGCCTATAGAGGAGACGTTATACAATTCATCTATTTCCTTTCTTTCTTTCCATTTTAACTAAGGGTATCAACTACAGCAGTATCCCTTATAGGCCAATAGCTGCCTAATTAGCCATTTCCCTGAATTTAACAGTAATAGTCCACAGATCAGTCGTCGTTACGTTGGCGGTATATTTAGATGGGGGTCTAAGAATGTGGCCATTTTCATGCGATCCTTCACTAAAAAAATGTTTTCAGGTTCCAGAGTTCTTTAGAGATTTGATATCCATAGAAGTTTCGACTCTTTGTGGCTCTTAGGCGCGTCACTAATCCATAAATGTTGTCATTTCACAGACTCCTCTTCTGCTCGTACCCATACGTATGTACTCAGCGAACTTTGGGATCGTGATGGCTATTACCTCTTAACGGTCTGAACGGATGGTTTGATTATGTTACATGGAAAATTTACGACAGGAATACTTTCGATTCTTTGGCCACAATAAGAGTTTTTAACGAGAGAATATTCGCATTCGATCATGTCCTATATCTATAATGTTCAATATGTATTTCTCTGTGTGTCACGTGAGCAATATATTCTTTTTGCATTTTTTTCACTATTTATTTTGTTTTTCAAATGCCCTCAACCTCCCTGATCATTCCTCTTCTCTCTCTCTCTCTGTCGATTCAGCCTAATGACAATAGGTGTATATGAAGTAACATTTAAAATACCCTTGATTTATTTGTGTGACGGGGAAGGGTTAAATCTCCCTAAATCAGAAGATGTAACATTTCATTAGTCCGATTCTCAGCTCCAGACATAACTTGCTCCTACAAAGAATCTTTTTCATAAAACCCTCTTCCTTATTTTCTGAAATCGCGAAAAAGTTTTTTTGGGAAAGGAAATGGTATGAAATCATGTGTGTAAAAAGGTATGATATTCAAACAGAAATGAACTGCTTCTGCAGGAGAACTGGTTGATCTTAGTTTCTTACATTCAAAAGCTAGCCTGTTTTTTAGCTGTGGACAACCCGTAATACGTACACCTAGGCATCATTCCGAATCACCAATACTGTGGGTCTGAGGAAATATTGGAATCAATAACCTACGTTTTTGGCATGGAGGAGAGCTCCTTTTATTCCCCCAGTTGGATGTCGTAGATCTGTCAAATATCAAAACTGAATGCTATCCGTATAAAACAGAATCATTTGCCTATTTCAACTCCTAATGGGAATTGGTTTAATTCAAGAGTAATTTCGTTTGATCATTAGAAATTATAGCAGAAAAATGGTTTGTTCATAAAGCTTTATAAGGTTCTAAGAAATGTTACAAAATTTGCAATTTTCACTTTAAAAAACTTCTTTATTTCGACATGTTTCGGTGCACTACACCATTATCAAGTCTTGATTTGATAATGGTGTAGTG